>UZAF01018423.1:0-33353 GCA_900617895.1 Haemonchus placei | reverse complement strand
GTAGGAACGAAGTGCCGCATCGCGGCGAGAGACGTCGCGCGCGAAGGATTGTAGCAGAATGCAGCAACAAATAAGAAATGCAGGAACAAAATAACTAACAGTAGAATCATGCCAAATGTAATAATCGCATAGCGATTGACCTGTATGAAGGACGCTAGAGCTGTAATAACGAGGCAAATGGTCCGCGACAGCCGCATGCGGCGAATCGATTACACAAAACCGTTCCTACTGCCCGTCTCCCCCTTAACGCGAGTATGACTTGCTATCTTGAACCACGTATTACTATAACAATACTACTTATTATAGGGTAGGAGATGATTTCATCAGTTTAATATAGTAATAGATGACTTGTATCTTCTATTACTATTTTAAGCTGATGGAGTCATATCCTACCCAGTGATTAGGAAGCTGTTGGCTGCAGAACCATGTAACAGGCATCAGTTTTGATGTTGTCCACGATTAGTCAGTGATTTTCTTGCAGGCAGATGGTAGGTAGACGGGAAACTCGTCCCAAGGAAATCAGAGAAAATAAGCAGAAAAATTCATTTTAAAAAAGCAGAAAAATCACCACGTCACCACTCCATGGAACTCCTTACAGGGCCCCTGGAATAGCTGTTACAACTCTTTGCTGGGCCTATTCGCATAATAGTTTTTTCTTCACGAAAGTTTCACTCCCATCCATCCCTAGAAGATTCACGATCTTCTCTCTGAATCGATGCTGAGGTGCTCGGCGAAAGAAGTGACGTTTCGATGAATATTCTGTCGGATGTGACTGGAAGGCCCCGTCAGAAACAATGACATGAAACGTCGTAAAGAGTCCTTCGGGAACAAAAAAACGGCACATCCGGCATATTCGTAATTGTGAATGGCGTGAACACCATATTGTGCTGAGCGGCGAAAGAGCCGGCCCAGGAGGAAATCCCGGAAAAACTGCGGAATCGTCTGGTATCGGGTTATCAGGAGAACTAGTCAACCCGGAGTTATTGAGAGGTAGAAAGCGCCGGGTCTCAATGTGGGTCAAAAAGTAGTGCCACGGTGAAAGCAACAGAGGATCGCTGCTATGGAGTAAAGTCGAATGAGTACAAGAACTGCTTTTGTCGATTCGCAATAGAAGGCGAGGGGTAAAAAGTTGCTTTCTTGCCAGCCTTTTTCTTTCTCCTCCCACCCCCCTTTTTTTTATCCCAAATGCGGATCTCAAGTTCTTTGGAAAGAGTGTCAGTAATGGCTGTATTGGACTTTATGAATAGATTATGAGCTTCTGCAGTCTCCTTCCACGATTAACTCATGGAATCTGCTATATGATGCTACAAGGGGACTGGTGATTTGGACTATTGACCGAGGATATTTCACGTTTCTCTAGAGTAGAGCTTCTTCTCAAGAAGAACAACCCTTGAGCCTGTCGAATGATGAATCTTTTGAGAACCACAACCTCTTGGACCCTTTCGTGTTGGCGTTTTATCTTTGAAAAACAGCAAGAGAACAATGACAAGTAGCCCCACTACATCACTAATAGTCCAGGAGCTGCAGCCGGGACTGAGTGCAACGAATGCTGGACGCTTCCAGTTTGTTTGGAACTAGTAAGCCACTGGCAGTTTGAAGGTTGAGACCTTAATTTACATCCCGTTTCACCCCTTTTAGGCCAGAGTAAGCACCTAAACTGACCTTTTAATTTTTCGAGTTGAAAGTAACTAAGCACTGCAGATTTACTCCCATGTCACTCTTCTTCAGCTCGCTTACCGTCACTTTTTTCGTTATGAGAGGATTAAGTATTTGAGTTTGATGGACTAACTCTGAAAGGTAATTGAAATCCCTACATGGTAGTAGTAGCTCAAGAGGTTCACAAGGTTCCCTCTTAGAGCTCCCAAGCCGCAACATTGGATGAAAATTTCCGTCCGAGACCTCTTCACGAAAAGTGAATGAACCTATCTATGACGTGTTTGATTGAATTTCGTGAGAATGTAACGAATTTCTCGAAGTTTTTATGAGGTAATACTCTAGATGGGTTCCCTGCTTGCACTTAGCTGTAGATATTACTTTACACAAAAAAATTTCAGAACGGGTCCGCATTCGTACCATGGTTATACTATTACCCATGCAATAGCTGGTCGTAGAATGTCGTGAAATTAGTTGTATTGGAGGGGTAGTTTATTGTGAAGCGTTAGGTGGATTACGGTAGGAGTTTGGATCCCTTCTGAGATTGCTTTTCCCCCTCATCCTCACACTCGAAGTCGAGCTCGGGTTTTTCTATTTCCCTCATATATACGTAGCCTTTTCAATATCATCATAAACCCTCTGAAAAAAGAATCTTATGCTTCCTTATTGCTAAATATAGAAGAGAGATCACTCTGCTACATAACAATTTCCTATCAGGATGCTGACGGATACGACTTGTCGCCCCGAAATAGCCATCCACATTCTCCCTGAGCAATCCCTCCGCCCCATGAGGAATTCTTGCTGCATGCCTGACTCTGATTGTTCTTCCTTTGTTCAGAGATCTCTTGCTCAGCTGCGTGCTGTCCGGCTTTTTTTCTCGTTCAAGCACCGTACTCTGAGCGGTCCTGAGGCTTTACTGCTGAAGCAAGAGAGGATTTCCAGGAGAGGAATCCTATTTCATCTTCTACTGAAAGTCTGACGTTCCAGATCAAGTAACCTCCTATGCTGTGCCTACTACTTGATTAATCTGCCACCGCCACGACAGATTCAATTGCCATATAAAAAGTAACAAGTAACTAGAGAACGGTGAAGGGTTTCAACTCAGTGGTTATTTCAAAACTGTCGGAATGCAAATTTACAAGTTAAATTAGAGAGTATTCGGTGATAATCTGTCCCGTCTGGAAGATGCGCCTTACACCTGACTCTCAATGAGAAACATAGTGACGTGTTGGATGGGTATGTGGCCTTTATAATGACTTGCGGTGGCCACCCGACTTCCGATCCCAAACAAGTAGGTTGCGTGACCGAGCTCGGAGGGATGAAAAACTTTGATGGTCTGGGCGGCTATTGATTCGGTATAGGATATGAACGCAGACCATGCTTGTGTGATAGGGCGCCCACCTCAGACTACATCACCTTCGCCCTGATGTATGGTAAAGAATCAACATTGAATATGTTAACAGGGCCAAGAAAATTTGATATGAAGGCGCAATAGTGAAGTCCCAAAAATGAAACTCTGATAGCAAAAGTATGATGTTGATTTTTTTTATCGTAAATAAACCAATGAAAAGTGTGGGCGTGGCTAATAAAACTGCTAAATTTTGCGTAACCATTACTCATTTACAACGTTTACTAATGGGGTGGTAGAATTGTTGTACCGTATGGTTACTCGTATAAATTCCTCTCAAAGATTGGAGGATAAGAAATTTGGTCTTACTACATATTCAGATAATTTCTATGCCAAAAAGACTTCTATTTCTGATTTCTTTGTAGACTTTATATGTCTATTCAAAAACATACATTTAATAACTATAATTACATTTTTATTTATTCGAAAATATTCATATATCATGATCATAATATTGTTGATATTTATTGCAATTTACATGATTTCGACGAAGAAAATCCGCATAAACCAAAATTTGCAAAGGTTATGAATAGTCCCCGGGTCAATGACCTATTTCTAGGGTACACTACCTTTCGTTAAAGATCATATATGGTATACATATAGTGTATATGGCGGTAGTTCCAATCAACCTACAATTCGTCGTGATTTTGGTTAGTTGTCCCGTAAAGATCATGGTAAGAACATTAGCCGCTACGGTAGAGTTCAAATACAGGAACTTATGGTTCCGTTCAGGACAGTTTTGAAGTTATTTTTGTTACACCGGACAGTTACATTCCCGAGTTCTGTTCAAACATTGTTTACCTTTTGATAAACACTTGATAAACAAATGTTGCGCTATCCAATACTCTCGAATGACGTCACTACCGACCATCTCAATTTTCTATGGCTTTTCAATGAGAGCAGTCCTTAGCCCTGTGACTGGCCCTTTCACATTTCCTTCCTATTTGACTTTCGTACTATCTCCTTTCTGGATCCCAGTGGTCTTTGATTGTGTTCAGTAGGTTTAAATGATAGCCTCTTTGAAAATTATGATTTGCTGAATTCGTCCTCGGCTCACCGAAGGGTATTTCGGAGAATGTCGAGCTTCAAAGTTCAAGGGTGCATTCCGAGAAATAAATATTCCATTCCATTTACTTTATGGCACCCATGGGTACGTTTTACGATAACGAAATCTGGAAACGATTGCTCCAATTCTAGAATTGAAAGAATCAGAAAGCAGACAAGGAGGGTGCCAGAGTTCGAACAAAAATGGAAAAATACAGTAAAACCTCCGAGAAGGCAGTATTAAAAAGCTATTTTCCCTTTCAAATAACCGAAAAAGTATGTTTTGAGCTTGGGTAGTTTTACCCATCATGGCAGGCCATAAAAAAGTTCTCGCCGTCTTTAGTTTGTTTTCCTTCTCTTGCGAAGGATTTTTTGAGTTTTTTTTTACCCTTAACTTTCTTTCTCCTTAATTTTTCCTCTATTGTCGTGGAAAGAAGAAGTAAAGAATGACGTAGTGTAATTTTTGTTTGCGGCTTGAAAATTTTTGTTTTGAAAATAATTTTCCAACCATTAGTATGACTATTTATAATTATTATTAGGAACTATTTAATTTTTATTTCCGGGAATCAAAGTTTAGCAGACGATTTATTTGTAAAAAAGAAAGTATATACCTCCCTGTAGGCTTGGCAATCTTTCAAAATTGACGTCGCGACTGCCCTTTTGGCAAGAAAAAAATGGATGTGAGAACAAAAAATCGGGAAAATCTTTGGAATTTCATTTCTTTTCTCCTCGATATGATAGTTCCCTTGTCCCTGGTCCAAATAGGGAGCCCCGAGCCAGAAAACCTAACCTGATACTATTGACACCTTTGCCTTCGACAAATCGAGCCTTTCAAGATGGGCATTGACCAAGAAGATGGATTATTCATAACCTTTGTAGAATTCCTAGGCCTTTTGCCTTTTTATTGAAATATTTCGGCAACCTTTTTTGGAAATTCCATTAGTTTAATCTAATAATTGGCCCCTTTTACGCCCGTTATTCCAGAGTCAATACAATTAGTTCCCAGTCTAATGTATTGATTGCTGGACGAGTTACCGCAGGGTAACCTTCGTCGTGGGCTGTGCGTTTTTTAACTGTTTTCTTTCGTTCCGATGTCGCAGTAGTCTCGTTGAGTACTACCAGTAGCTTACTTTTGAAGGAATAATCCGGTTCCAGTACGTAGTCTGGGTGTGCCAGTGGTGAAAGCGTGAGGCTGCACTTTTCTCAGAATCATCCATCCACTTCCTTCATACTCTTCATCTTTGACAGTAACAGACAGTATCATGTCTGATTCCTGTTCTCTGTCGGCAAACTACGTGAAGCATCGAAATCGTGAGAGTTCACTCTCACCGTCGCCGGTACTTCGAAGGTAATAATCAGCTGTTGTCAGCTCTTGGTAACATTAGGTCGTTCGGGGAGTATCTGCCAAGACTTTGGCCAGATTTCTCCTGGGGTTTTCTGGAAGCTTCCATGAGAGTATCTTCGTAAGAACCTCACCCATCCGTACACGCATGACATATCCGCCTTAGGTCAGAACTGTCTCCCATATTCAACACGCAGTCCTTCATGAGTTCGGATCCTGCCACTCAACTGCTTAGACCTTATCTGGCTGGGAAGCGAAGGAACGAGGTATTGGCAGAACCGTTTCGGAGGCTCTTCTAAAAACCTGGGAAACTCTTCCAAGCGCTTCTGCCCAACCCCGTTCCATCGCTTCCCAAGCCGACAAGGTTGGAGGCTAGCCTCGATCTTGTCGACCTACTGATAACAGTGGATTTTTAAGGCGTGTACGAGTGGGTAATGCCCTTTTGAGGTAATTCCATGGAAACTTTCAGAACAATCCATAACAAATCTGGACTTTTGTGAAATTGTAGGCGGATACTTTAAGGGCATCCTAATATGTATCAGAATTTTCCCTAGAGTCTTATCAACCCCATACTGATCCTTATATCCCCTTTATGCCTGCCTTACCCCTTGCCTTCCTCGACTATCCTTCCATCTTACCCAAATCCCCTTGACATTGTTGTTGTGCGCTCCTGTCTCGGTATCCACCACCCTCTGATCGCTTCAGTCATTTCAGGGCGATGCATACGGCCAGGATTCAGAACTTGGTACGGAAACTGCAACGTCCACCCAGTGGCGAGAATATCTTCATTAGCAGCAGGTATCCTTTTCGGTTATCTACGTTTTCTTACAACAATCCGTTTTGGATGTTCTCGAACTCCGTTTTGAGGTGGGCTTCTGAAGTCCTTTCGAGGAACTCCTGGAAGAATCACTCGAGAGAGAGACTAGAGCTTTTTACACCAACTTTTTCATAAGTTTTTGTGGAAAGCTGCACCAGGCCTTTCTAAAAATTCCGATTTCCCACAGCGTAAGCAGCCAGAATTTGAAATTGCTAAGCTATTTGTGAATGTTGTCGTCAATATCGGATGTCGTAGCAAATATCACTAAAGCCAAAATGCAATTCTATGAGGTTGAAATTGGTCGATTCCATGCAAACAACAGAATTCACCCCACGTCAAGACCAACGTCCATCATGAAAACAACGTGCCGAGGCGAAATTGAAATATTTTTCAAAAGTTGCATATGAGATGTATCCTGAAATAGCCTTTGGAAGGGCTTGGGGTGGTGTTCGATCTTCAGTTCTGTCCCCACTTCATTACCCAGAAAAGCTCCAATGAAAGAGAAATATGGGTGGGAGCGGAAAAGCTGGATTCCTACCAGATTTGGTTAGTTACTCATTCCGATTACTCAAATCCACTCCAACTGTAATTACTTTACTACAACTGAACGAATAAGACCATCTCTGTAGCTGATTTCGTAGAATTCGTTTCAGTCGAAGAAAACTGGAGTAACATAGAATGGTTACCTTATTCGACAATTCTTTCCCATGCTTTAGCGTCTGTGCTGGGCCAGATGTCCCGAACAGTCAAAATGTATTCGCCATTTATTTAAGATTGTGCAAAAGCCTGTTTGTGGCTCGGGAGAGGACTAGCGTAAGGTGGGAGTAGGATTTTGAAAACTTAAAGTAGTTTTTGAGGTCAGGCTCTAATAAATAGCTTTGACCACCTTTCTTCTTCTATAGTTAAGAGGGCCCATTTCTGAAGGGAATCGCAGTAGGGTCATACAGACCAAGGGGTTTCGCTGCGCCACACTGAACTTGAACTTCATCAAAGGCCTACTCAGAAGGCATTTTTCGTTCCCAGTATTTCTGCAGCGTTCAGCGGCATTTTTCGTCCGTCTGATATTAGCTCTTATTGAGGCTCTTTCACATCAACACCAAGTGTTCGGATAAGAAGTTTATTCACTTATTTATCTCAATACTCTAAAAGGTGCGATCAAACCGAATTTCTGAAGAATAGTCGAAGTGACGTGGTTGAAGTGCCACATGAATGGTGGCTTGATTGGTTGCAGCGATAAGAGCCCCTCAAAGAAGGACCACCGAGTTAGTTCTTTGCGGGAGTTCTAATTCGAGTCAGCAAGCTGCAATGCATCTGGAAACAGCAAAATTTTTAGAAGGCAAGTACATGGCACAGCCTAGAGGGGTGCGCCATGAATTTGCTGGACAGGAGAGGAGTTGTTGACTTACTTGTTGAATGGCTATGAGAATCACAAAATCTCACTAAGGTATGGAAGACTACTGCGAGCTCAGGATAGGGTACGGTCACAGGAAAAATATGAGTATTTATTAAAGACCAGTATCTTATCTGGTGATTTTCGCGTAATACCTTGCTTTTCAATAGGTTTCACAGTGCCTCTTAAAAATGGACGGTCAACTTCGGTTTATTACCAAAAAGCTACAAAGAGACCGATGATGAGCAACCAGTCACCGTCCCGGTCTCCTCTTTGCGAAGGGAATTTGTCTAGACGAGAAACACGTCATTAGCTCTTTGCCCAAGCAAATTGTAGATAATTCACTAATTGAGAGAAGTGGCCTACAAACTGAGAAAAAAATCCATTTGCCTTGGGCAGAGTCGAATTTTTTGTCTCGTGAGTGACGTGGGGGCTGTGGCGTGATGTCACCAAGAATGTCCCAATCCTTACAACCCCCGAATTTTGCTTCAAAAAGACAGTTATTCCAAATCCATCCCTAGGAATTGTCAATATTCCACAAACGAATGGTCACATGAAATGTAAGGAGGCTTTCGAGTCCATGGATTTCTCTAGAAGCTCTAGGAAATTTACCTAATCACTCATAAATTAAATCCCTCTACCCGTTCCCATGATAAGACCCCCTTTGATATTTCTCAACCTGTTGGCGTGCTCAGTCATCGCTGACATCCCAAACATGACTATAGTCATGTAAAAAAACCTTTCAATGAAAGCAGTTTGTTTTAGAAAAGTTTGTTTTTTGAGTTCACTTGAGAATACCGTAGAATAAGTTGGAAAGAAACTTTTCGGGAGCATCGGAAGGACGTGTTTGAGGTGTTACTAGTTTAGTGAATATGCAAGGTGGTGGAAAAAACAGGAAAAGGTTCGAGTTCTCCCTTGGATGGGGCAGAATTAGCAAAAAAAAGCATCGGGACAAAACTGGCTAAGAAAGTTTATTCAGTGAAAGTGGGTCCTCTTCCCAGAGCTACAGCGATTCATTTTTCAGTTATTCGGGTCGAGTGTTTGTTGCTGATCAAGAAGAAGTAAACAAGATCTGTGAAGAATACCAAAAACTCGAGAACAAGTATGATCTGTTCGAGCGGATGTTTATTCAGCTCTTTCTAGTAAGTCAATAAATCTGGCTATTTCCAAAATACTCTGATTGGGGGCTTCTTTTTTACAGGAAGAGGAAATCGAGCTGTCTGTTCATTTCGGTCTCGACAAGCTAAATGAGCAAGACCTTCGAAAGGATCAACGTTTTCGAACGCATGTTGGTAAATTCCAACGATTTTTCACGGGCATAGTCGAAATGCTTTCCAAAGGACCAGATCAACTCAACAATATCGTTCAAGTTCTGAGGTTGGTTCATTGACCCTTTGGAAAAGGCATTGTTAATTCGATTTTTCCGGTATGCACGGTAGATATGAGCAGTCGTTCCCTCTTATATTTTTTTACTATCTAGAAATAATAAATAATTATTTGGTATTTTCTGAAACAGGGAAGGTAATGTTTCAGCAAGTGGCGCGCTACCACAAACGTGGTCCGGGGATCGAATCCTGGATCCATATGCACCAAAACCAACTGAGGCTCCACCCTTCCGGGATCGGTTACCTGTACCAAACTGGTCCGAGAGGATAAGCACTGACTTGAACATCGGCTGTTCACCGTAGGTCATTGTAAAGGCCACACACCATTCAAATGCAGCTGTCACTGGGAATGGGCGTCGAGGGTGCATCCCAGAGATGGGTTTGATTAACGCCGGAAACTTCACCTTCTATCCGTATTGATTGAGTGATGGGATACTGTTTCGCTTTTCCAGATGATAGCCATTTTGTCCCGAGCTCGTCATCACTTCCATTAGAGGGGGATTTCGGAAAGGTTGCTTACGAGGCTGTTTGGGAATACTCTTCTCGGCTGCTGTACTGTCGTTCTCAGTTTCTTCAGCCCTTGTCAGGACTCATTTTGCTTACAATGCAATAGCTGCCATGGAATTACCAACTGTCCCATAGCTATTCTCTGCTAATTTGGTATTTCTATGGTTCCTAGCCTTGTTTGATGAACATTTACTTGGGCGGCTTTTTTGCTCCGTAGACAAAGTAGAATATGAGGTTTGACGCTTTCTGTTGGTGGTAGACTGGTATGACAAGGACATTACAAGGTTGCAACGCATCTGTAAGAGGCCTAGTTGACAGGATGGCGAAGCACGGGCCATTTTTAGGCCTATAATGTGCTAAAGGTGATGTAGAAAACCTCTTGTTCGTATTCCTAAAAATAAGTGGAGAGTTAGTTATTTTTGGAATGTACTCGTACTTTACTATTTAATTTTGCACTTGCTCTTTCTGAGTACTCTAAATGTTCCTCTCATTTGAAATGCGATGTCAATGCTATTTTTAGACGTCATCGTAATCCTCGTGTTGTTCTTGCCGCGCAGGTCCCGTATGCAGATCCCATGGGAGATCTGGTGGGGGCCTCTAGTTTTTAATAATCAATGCGTGCCATCGCTTCACAACAACAGGATATCCGTGGTTTTTGCTACAAGTGTAGGCGGAAGCAAGTTTTGCGATCCCACATTGTTATAGAGGTAACACGAAANGGGCCCCCATAACTTTTAAGAAGAACCATTTTGCAGTTTTAATTTACATTTTCGTAAACAGCATTCAGAACTCTATCGACTCATCTGGGTCTCCATTCAAAGTTCCAAGATAAGTAAACTACCCCTCCCTGGTTAGATCAGGCCAAGCTATACAAAGCGACGTTGGGCTGGAAGGCAGGGATAGAGGCTGGTAGGGAAGGGAAAAAAGTTTGTTAATGAATGGCAAGCACTGTCCGGCGGAAAGACTCTTTGTAGAGATTTCAGGTCTAGCCAGGGGAACTACCTTCTCACCTTTTACAGTCTCTTTTCCCAAAATGTTGGTCGGTTGACGAATTCATTGTGCAAAATCTTACATTCTCACCCGTTACACGACTCCTCTACCCTTTTCCACCCCCTCTCATTCTTTTTCAACGAATGACCCTCCATTTCGCCCTACGTCAAAAATATCATCAACGGGGCAAGATTAATTAAAAGGAATGAAGTTCTTGGAGCCTTCAATTCTTTTGTGGGTTTGTCTATCAAAGAGCGTACTTGCGAAAAAGCGCCATATAATGTTGTCCTTACGCTATATGGGTGTCCCACATGCTTTGAAAATCTGCCTTCTACAATCACCCCGATCCCCTTTATTTTTTTTCAGCACGACCTCCTTCTATGAGAACCAAAATGCTCTCTTGATCTCCTTACAAAATTTTTCCTTCTTAGTGGTTTGTCTATGTAGTAATGAATTCATCAGGGCTCGCTGTGCAACAAAGACAAATTCCCTAGGTGCCCTCAAAATAATCACTCATTCGTTGTTTAGTTGGGAACGTTGGCTCTGTAAGCTTCTCTGCGACTTCACCATGATTTGCCTCACTAAACAGGGGCCCTTTCTTTGACGGCGAAGCGGAGAACATGGTCGTTCAATGACATAGTAAAAAGGAGAAAGGAAATGATGACTACCAGAAAAAAGCGAGAGACTGAGAGCCATGATCGCAACAGATTGTTGCACCCAGAAAAGCCTAAAACGGAAAAGGAAATTTTATCATTATTCTGGTAATTCTTGATTAACAAATTAATTATATCTTGGGCGGAGGTGATGGTCACGGGTTCGAATCCCAGATCGATATCCGCCTGAGCCAATCAAGCCTTTCGTCCCTCTGGGGTCGATAAATTGGTACCAGACTCGTCTGGAAGGATAAAAGCACTGACTTGAACATTGGCTGGTCATCCCAAGTCGTTGTATAGGCCACATATGCATTCAGTGCGCCATTACGATTCTGAATCGAAGTCGATCGCCTAGGCGCATGCCTGAAACGGGATTGATTAACACCCCAAGGTTCCATCCTTTCATCCTGATAGTTCTTGAGCGATCTTGTATTCGACTTACTTGAATTTTTTAATAGTTGTGAGTACATCATCGATAAATTGAGAACAGTCTCTCGTGATGTAATCTAGGAAAAAGAGAAAGGCAATAAAAAATCCGTTTTTGTTGATATTTAGGGCAACTTTCACATTTGGTTTGAATAAGACTTTCATAAGCCTTCTTCTGACCTCTATCATCTCCCTTGCCCGGTACTTGATTCTTCCCTTAGGAGAGAAGGGATAGGGAGAACAAAAAATTATGTCTCCACCACGTCATGCTCATGCCCCTAGTTCTATTAGAGAACCTTTATAGCACCGTCAAAATTAACTCCTGAATTTGTCTTCTGAAAGTTTAAGACGATTCTCATAAAATCCCTAGAAAGCGTGGATCTCTGTTGTCGGAGTGAACCAAAGCCATTCCCTCCTTTAACAGTTGTTAATATCCCCACCTTACCGCCCTCCTTCCTCCTCTAAACCCCCCCCCCCTCCTCCAACCTCCAAACTCCCGTGTGAAACGATTACAACATCGTAACATTTGCTCTGATTTCGATCCTAGGGGCCAGTACAGGTCCAAGAACGAGTTCGTTTCCGGTTCATCGAAGGAGTTGAGTCGTCATGAAGATATCATGACAGATCGCATAGATCTGTAGGAGGTGGAACTGCAGTCGTTCCACTTGTTGACATTCATTCGAAAAATGACTTGTTTACTACCATCCGTCGATCAGAACTGCGATTTTCATGACTCCCTATCGACCACATTCCAGCCACCATTAGGATTGATGGACATTGTGATGTACTCCGGGATGTTGCCCAATCATGTTCAAGAGCATGCCTAGTGACCGCTTAAGGAGCTCAGGGACCTTTCCTAAAATCACTGGATCACTGGACAAGAAAAAAAGGCAAAAACAAGAACATTTACTCCCTTTGATGTATGTAACACCAATGTTGTATGATTAATTTAATTTGAAAAAAATTCTGCTCGCAGTCATCACCGCACCAAGCATTACTTGTAAATCAAGTAATCAGTCGTTAGTTTATTGAATTTCAAGAAAGTGACCATTGATAACTAATAACCTTTATCCCAAAATTCCTGATAAAATCTTGACATCAATTCCAGAATAGTTGGTCGACAGCACGGAAACGTTCGTACGATGAGTTTCACGGCAGAAAAATGGCTTATTTTCAAGAACGTGCTCCTTTCATTGCTTTGTCGAGATAACTCGGTGAGTGTACTTACATACCTCCCAAAAGACTACATCAAAGAACCAGTTCATTTCTTTGATTTACCATGGAACGTATACGGTGTAGTGGCAAATGGTGCACTTTCATACACGCGCGGTCACGGATTCTAATCCCGGATCCCGCCTAGGCCAAGCAAGCCTTCCATCTCTCTAGGGTCGATCAGTAGGTACTAGACTCGTAGAGGAGGATGAAAGCACTGACTTGTAAAAGGCTGCGCTTGGTGGGTTGAACTTCTCTGAAAATCTATAAGAGGGATCCACCTAAACTCTCATGTGCCATTAGAGAGAACCGCTGTGCTCCTCGATTCTCATCGTTTTTTTTTCTTTTATTGCCAAGTAAACGCTTTTTCGGAGCGATTGTGGGAAGCGGGTGGAGGGAGGGAAGGTACACACCTAAATTCGTCCAAAATCTTTGAAAATCATAGCTCGAGAAAGTTTTTATTGTGAATGTTTTTAATGTGCAACTCCCTATACGTATCTAGTTATACCAGGAACACATAAACGGTATACGGTAGAGTGGTGCCAGGAACCCATGAATCTTGACTGGAGTATAGCATTTAGTCTTCTACTTCCACACTTTTCCTTTCCATTCAAACACTACTTAAATGATGGATTTCAGGAGAAATCATTTTCAACGTGGAGTAAATTTATTAGTTTCGTCATCTACGAAATCAAAGACAGTTATCTGGAGCAGGTCAGTGGGTTTAGACGCTTAGAAACACTTTTTGTCACCTCATGTCCTTGTGTACTTATATGAGCCAAGCATTCATTTGAACCTCAAGACTACTTCGAAAGTTTTCCTTTCTTGAACAGATCCATCTTCCATTACATTTGGCAATCCACCATCCCCCTCCCCCCCTCAACCCAATTTCCAAACCTTCTCCTTTTCCCTTTTTTGATTGAACTCTGCCCTCCTCCATTCTGTAAGGCTATCCTTCCACAAATGAGGAGTAACATCACTTAATATTTTCCTTTCCTGATCAGAACGAAAGTAATTTTAGAGGAGTAGTTGGCTCGTGCTACGGCTTACGGTACCCACTCGATCCCCTAGGCAGTCTGTTTGAGCCTACGAACATTTGCAACATTTGCAGCTCGTTTCAATGGTCCCTAATGAAGCCCTTATTCACTCCATTCGAGCAAAATAAATATTTATATACCGCTTTTGTAAATCTTTGGAACAAGTCTTTGATGACTGCTTACTACTGAGAAGTACAAGCAGTTATAACTGGCTGACTCAAGTATCTTGGCTGTCGGGGCAGTATGGGTGGCCAAGCTGTTTTGTGTTTCGTCGAGAGTGCTCCCTGGGCGCAGCATCATTTTTCATTTTTTTTTACTCAACACGATCGCGTTCATCGCACTTTTGTTTTTAAAAATTCGACTGCTTCATTGAGTGGGCCCCGGGAGGGTTAGACAGGAATGATATACTGATTGGAGAGAATCTCACATAAAAAGGGAGTATTCCATAGAAATCTTCTCATCTGGAGTATAGTTCATCTTCCAGGAAAACTTTGGGATCCTCAAATAACCACCGGTTATCCCGCGGTGTTCAAAAATATCTAATTAAATATACGAATGACCATAAAAATGGTTTCATAGACATTCCCCTAGGATGAACCTGTGGCCCGTTAGTATACCACACGATGTGCTGTCAGATCGGAAAAGGGCTTAGATAAAGCGTTATAATGCCCTAAAGATTGTATCGACTATAGGCCACACCCATAAGCGGACGAGTCGTAACGACGTTGTAAAAGCTCAACCAACTAGTAGTGATCCATGGCAACAGTGGAAGACAAGTTTCTGCTAGTAAGACAAGTCTGGGCGTTCTCTGCTTACAGCAGCCAGCTTTTGCATAATTGTAACTGCTGAAATCTTGTCCGAATACCCCTTCCATGCTGCTTCCGATATAGTAATCTCGTACTATCCACTATTTTTGCGCATTGATCTCAGGAATTCCCGGGCTTTTCTCTACGGGCTTTTCTCTAATTCTTTGCCACTGACTGTTTTCGGATGTAACCTTTCGGGGAAATCTGAGTCAGCTCTCGGTTTCGAATCTGGCTGTTTGACGGCTAGAAAAACGCCTGAACATGAACTCCTATTCAACTTTGGAAGCTGTACAACAAGTCCATTCTGGTGTTAAGCTAAAATTTATTTGGAAATGATCAATAATGTGGGGACAAAAAGGCTTTGTCTTAACCCGTACAAAACCAACTCCCTGCCCACCAACGAATGATTAACTGGCTTCTCATGCTTTGCGCTCTCAAGATTTATCTTCTGGGTGTCGATAGTTATAAAAAGAATACCCTCCGTAGACGAGGCACATGCACAGCCGGGAATCTCTTAAAGTGGGAGGCCTTTTCAGAACATCCATTACAGGAGCGGTGGGTGGGGCTTAACTTACGGACCTATTGTTAGTTGTTATTCTTAGGACAGTGTAGACAATGAGGAGAGGTATTAGGTTTTCTCTACCTATCCTTAGATACTGTTGAGGCTGCGCTTCTCCTTCCACGGTCAATTGAATGCTCTTTGACCGCCACAAGTAAACAAATGAGTAAATAAAGTCAGAGGTGTGTGTGACCTCGACTGGTTAAATGTCGAAGAAGGAAAGGGTTCAGACTAGGTCTGCTCAGGTTATCTGTCCTTTTGTTGAACTCGACGAAACCGTCAACAGCTGTATTATTAAATTTATGGCTGGTAAGAAACTAGGGAGAGACGTGGCAAGTGGCGCCGTTACCGCATGCATGGTTCGGTGTTCGATTCCCTAATAAAATATCGGCCACGCCAACCCCAATAGCACCCAATGGGGTATGGTGCAGTAGGAACGAAATTGTCGCGCCACGGCGCCACAGACGCCGCGTGCGAAGGAATGTAACAGAATGCAGCAGCAAGTAAGAAATACAGGAACAATAGATCTAACAGTAGAATCATGCTAAAAGTAATAATCACATAGCAATNTAGCTGTATGAAGAACGCTAAAGCAGTTATAACGAGGCAAATGGTCCGCGACAGCCGCGTGCGGCGGATCGATTACACAAAACCGTTCCTACTGCCCGTCTCCCCACCCAATGGATCTAAACTTCTTGGTGTTAATCCTTACTCTGTCCGTTCAGGTTCGCCATGCCCGATCATCGTCTTGCCCTCATATCGCCGAATTGATGCTGTTCCGTCGACCCGAACAAAGGACCAAATCCATATGTACTCCTGCACAAAAATGATCAATAACTGCCATCAATACGAGTATTCTCCCGAGTGTTTCATTGATTCCTTTTATTGACTGTAGATTTGGGACTGTGTGTACATATCGTTATATACAGAGATTATGTATGTGGCTAGGCACAGTGTACTGTAAACAAAAATCTAGGCATTGTAAACAAAAATGACCAAATTGTATGTTGTTGTATGTGTCCTCAAGTTAAGAGGTTACTGTAATAATAATAATCAAAGAGGAGAAAGAAAAAAATGAGAAAATAAGTGTTGTTGCCCCTTTTTCTAAGTCTGACCTCTTATTAGCTCTTCACTGATTACCGTTCGAACCCCCTAATTATTCTACATCATTATATTATCAGAGATTATACTTATGAAATTTTGTTGTTGGTTTTTTTTTTGTAATGGTCCCTAACATAATATGATGTCCGTTTCTTATCAAGGTCATGAATCCAATAATTTAATAAAGTATGAATTTTCTGTTCTATTTTGAAATCGAAGACGATTGATAATGAAGCATAACGTGGCGTCAATGGACCTTATTACTGTGATACGCCACTTAGAATCGTAGTGGCGTATTGAATACGTTATGGACTATACAATGACTTGCGGTGGCTAGCCGATATACGTGTCAGTGCTTTTATCCTCCCAGACGAGTCTGGCACCAATTAACCGGCCCTGGAGAGATAGAAGGCTCGGCAGGCCTAGGCGATCCGGGATTTGAACTCCTGGCCATGCATGTGTGATAGTGCGCCACTTGCCACTGCACCACACCACCTTTAAAGGAAACAGAAAGAACATTTGCGTAACATAATCAGCAAGTCTGACCTCATGGTTTTCTCTGCCTTTGAGCGTTTTTTTTTTCATCAAGTTGAACAAAAATTCTCTAAGTTTTTCAATGTTTACTATCATTCTATTCATGCTTCACGAATGATATGTTTACAAAGAGAAACAGACAGTAAATTGAAGATTACTTACATATTTACTATGAATAATCACTAAAGCACTAAGTAACAAACAATAATCAAACTTTATAATGTAGTACCTATATACATATAGTTTTTGCAAACACTAACATGCAAATCTATTGATCTGTTATCACAGAAAGGGCTGACCTTCCGAAGTACAACTGATAAAGTCAAGTGATACCACAGAAAATTATCACAAAAGATCATGTAAATCTCATGGAAACTTAAAGGCGAGACCACATTGTCAAAAACTGAAAGAAACGTTACTGAGGCTGAATATAAAATACACTGAAAAGACATTTTATGAAAGCCCAGTGGCTGACGTTTGGACGTTTGTCAATGAGCTTAATGATCCCGTTTGATGAATTGAACGATAACAAGTCATTCAAAACAAGTACTGGCAGTATATACAATTGTGAGTTCCCATTTGGCTATCTTCCAAATAAATTTCCAAAGTTTCCTCCTATATTATTGAGATCGAAGCCCGTAAACTGCTGCAGAATTTGTCCAGCAGCTGCGGCAGCTGCCTGAAATTTACGACTCCATTTACATAGGATTTGTGTTGAATAAGTAGAAATCCAGTTTAATTTGAAAAAACATATAAATAAACAAACGCAAATTCTGTAAACTGAGTATGTCCTCATTCATAGCTTTTGTCCCATGCGGAAACGGAATCACTTTCTCCTACAGTTTGCTTTGGTGAAACCGCACCCATGCTCCAGCTCACGGATCGGAAGAGGGAATCACTTACAACACAATAAAGCGAGTAAGTACTAATTATGGTGAGCGAAAATGCAGTTGAAGAATGTGGGTTGGCATGTGAGGGGGGGGGGGCGGAGGGGAGAAGGAAACGATTGTGCCCCTTGTCGCTAATACCAAGTGTTAGAGCAGAGAAGGAGGGTAGCCGGCTTTGTGGTCCTGGAAGATGCTATGAAGTCGTTCTTAGCCAGAAAAGTATATTTTTCACTTAAGCGTTTTGGAAGGAGAAGCAACGGTGTGATTGAGTGCTCCCAGCAGGAACATCATGCCAGCCCTCTACCGCTTCATCTATTGAATAAAAATGAATCAGTGATCAAGTGGATGTTCAATTCTTTCGCCATCCCAGCTTTTTGCACGACATAATCAGCACACCCACACAGGGGCTCTTTCCCATTTGGAACTTAGGTTGAAAACTACATCTCTCCGTTAAGAAACGTTTCTAAGCATTATGATATGCCCCCAAAGTCAGCTTTCCCTCCTTCTCTGCACTCTAACGCCTTGTGTTAGAGACGAAGAGCACGGTAGAATAACCCCCAACCAAGAGAGTTGAAATCAGATGAATGATTAAAAGAATAACATAATTCTACTAAATCAAGAAAAAAAATATCACAAATCCGAAATCAACAACGTAACAAATATAAATAATAATTAATAACAAAATTGTGGTTTTGAAAAGATTCATTAGTATTGCTCATTACTTTCCTATTTCCAATTTTATTTGAATCGCAATTGACCAAATGGTAACGTACCTCTTTCCCTTGAGGACCACCTTGCCTTATGGCCTGTGCGTTCTTCAACGACTGTTGAATAAGCCCAAGCAAACCGAGATCCTCTCCATCTCCTCCATTGGTTGGAGCGACCGTCGGAGACGGACCACCGAGAGCTAAAGACCTATTGAATGTAGCGTAATAGGCTATGACAGAACGGATCACTTTAACTACTCACCGCTTCCTAGACCAGGAAATGTGCCAAATGGTCCTCCACTTCCTCCGAGCTCTTGCGATCCTCCTCCTCCTCCCATTCCCTGTGGTAGTCCTCCTCCCATTCCTTGTGGTAGTCCTCCTCCTATTACTTGTGATGGTCCACCTCCCATTCGTCCATGTCCTCCTCCCATTCCTCCAAACCCGCCTCCCATGCCGCCTCCACCACCTAGTCCTATATGTCTGCCTCCCAATCCTGCCACTCCAATACGACGTGGTTTTATTCGACCACCATATCTACCCATGAGGCCAGGTAGTAATGGTGATGCTGTTGGTGGCGGAGTGGGAGGAGGTCGAGGTGTCCACATTGTTGTTGATGTTGGTGGATCCGGTGTGAGCACAAGCGGCGGAGATGGAGTGGATCTTACTGAAATTCGAGAGATATGTGATACTGTTAGTGAGGTTACATAATTAAACATAAAAGGTCATTTGAAATAGGGTAAACAGTGCTGGTTAACATCAGCAGGGCAGATAAGTTTCCAGGAAAAAGCCCGCAACAGTGGTGTAGGGCCATACATGCACTATTGCATGTTCGTATGTTCCAAGGATTGAATCCCAGTCGAGCCTTGCCCACGTCAAAAAATCTTCAAACCTTTCCGGGATCGGTCATTTGGTCCCAGACTTGCCAAGGAGGATAAAAGCACTGATTTGAACATCGTATGGCCATTGCAAGTCATTGTACAGGCCACCTACGCATTCAACCCGCCGCTACGACTCGGAATGGAAGTCGAATGCGTTACGCACCCCAAAACGGGATTGATTAATGCCAAAAACCTCTAGGTGCGCCAGTGCTTTCAAGAACAGTATAATTAAGCTGGACAATAGTAAGATAAATAATTATAAATTGGAACAATCGGTTGAGAAAGAAAGGCACTGATATAGCACGTCGAACCAAGAAAAGTAAAGGAATTAAACAAAATGACAACAAAATATGTAAATTAATATCAATTGAAATAAACACTAATTATAAGCAATCAATATAAAATATAGATAATATAAAAGTAAAAGTGAATAAAATTGAAGTAAAAAAGAATAGTTTAGAAAATAAAGCATAAAAAGATGAGAAAGTATCTCTTTTAGACACTTCTAGCACATTTTGAAGAAATTTTTCAAGGCTCTGACTTGGGAGTTAGGCCTACTTCAATTCGGAAGGCATATTCAAAAAGTCCCAAATCAATTTATATAGTTGGTAATATGGCGTTATAACCCTAGAGTGATCTTCCGACCTTTGCACATATCCGCCAATTTTTGACATGATCGGAGGTCGCTGAATAGATTTGCATTCGTTTCCTCCGTTGTACATCCGGGAAACCAGAATTCATCACATTGCAACGTTTCCTAAACACCGAACGGCACTCCCACGGTATACACTTTTGATCAAAGTATCGGTCCATGGATAATTCTCCCAGAAAGGGCATTGCCCGTTCAATACTACTGAAGTGTCCGAAAAAAAAGATTGTCATTAAAAATTTCTCTTCAAATTTCGTCACTTACCTTATTATACGTATACATGACTCTGAATCCACAAAACCGCCCGTTTGGTGGTCCCATTTCACAGATATCTGTTGGATTGATCGGCATCGGATTCACTGGAACTGTTTCTCATTGCTTTTCAACAAACATTCAATGAATGACCTTTTCATAAAGTGTGCTTCCTCTTTAGTACGGTGTGGGCTTATTGTTACATTACTACTCCGGTTCGGTATTCGCCTAGGTCAAAGGACCAGTTCATTCATATAGAGTCAGTTAATTGGTGTCAGACTCGTCTAGGAGGATAAAAGCACTTGTACATTGGCTGGCTACCGGAATCCATTTTGAAGGCCACGCACGCATTCAAACTGCCCTTACGGTTCAGAAGGAAGTCGAATGTGCCAATGCGAGGCGCATCCCTAATACGGGATTGATTAACGCAAAAACTCTACCCATTTTACTCCGAGAATATTGTACTATTCAGGGTGGTGAATCCTTTATTTCGAAGCAGTAAAGGTGAACTTCCTGAAAATTCTGAGAAGAGGTACTTGTAAAAGGAAGATGGAACCTGAATGTAAGCGCAACTAAGCAATGAGAATTCCTCAAAGCACAAACGACTGAGCCGCTCACGGATATATTAACACAAATTATTGTTGATTTGTTTGTATAAACTTCGTTGATTTGGAAAATGAACTGGTTGGGGAAGATCATAGATAGATAGCCCTGCAGTTGCGTAAGCTTGGTGGAGCTGGTTAAGGAGAATCAGAAAGTGGCGATGATTTCCCTGTTTCGTTATCTTCACTGCAATTAAGAGACCAGATGAAGATGAAACACTTCCCAGGATGTCAATTTGAAATCGCGTTTTTATTTCCAACTGCAGCACACCTCTTGTACCCTTTGTGACTCAACATGCCTGGGGAACCCCTTTCGTCCCATGAAAAACCAAGATTTTTTGATTAGGCAAGGGCTTCAAAGGAAACAATGGAGTCCTTGAAAACCAGTTGTCAGTAAGAAAACCAGTGTATATGCGCATTACATCAGAGTATAACACGGGTTCCGGCGAACATTACACACGAAACGAATCAGCCCTTCATCGAAAACTATGTAGGATCATAGAGCTTAAAAGGTTCGAGGAGAGCGCACCCTGCCTCAATAGCACTAGGCGAAAATGCTCAGCGATCGACCATAAACATTGATTCGAATGGTAAATTCAGTTGTTCCGGAGTGCGAGGGACATTTGTTACCTGTTATGCAAAACTTTGAACCAGTTAGGTGACCCAAAGGCTCCACTTACTGTTTATTTACTTAAAGGAGGCCGTCAGAAGACTACTACTATTCACCATTCTGTTCATTCCAGTCTAAACTAAAGTTACCTTGGCGTACTTATAATAACTCCCATTGAGTAAGCAGCAATATCAATCAATAGAGCGATATGTGTCTGACAAATCGGATCATCACAGGATCGAACCTCGGATTGATTCTCGCCCAGGTCCGCCGGCCCTTCCAATTCAGTGGGGTCGATTAATTGGTTCCAGGCTTTTCGAAGAAGGCAGAAGTGGCAACCTATGCATCAAGCCCGCTACCATTCCCAATGGGGTGCATCCCGTAGACGGGACTGATCAAAGCCATAGACCTTATTCTCAGTAAATTTTGGTTTGAATTACTTCAAAGAAAGCCACACTGCCTTCAGTCAGACACAACCAAGTCCTATAGGTGCTCTCCCCCCCCCCTCCCCCACTCCCCACCCCTCTTATTATGAGCGTGTTAAAACCTACTGCAGATTTTAGTCAAGGTCAAATCGGGCTGAAATTTAAATGTGTAGGTATGTCTCTTTGAAACCTTAATTATGTCCAAAATGGGAAGTTCTCGTAGTTCTGAAAAGATTTCAAGAATCTAGTCCCAAACATTTTGCGCTTATTATAGGGCTTGTTCATTTATAAAGTACAGACGAAAGGAAAATTTGCATGAACACAACCTTCAGCTACTTGAGCTACTGTTCGATTTTGCGAATTAAGTAATAAATTTTATTGAGGAAGCAGCCAATTAAATTAGAATAAGGAAAAACTCGTCGAAGAAGTGAAACATTCCCTTTTCTATTTCGTACAAATCGATTACGTAAGCCTAAATTGAAAAAGGTTGATGCCACAAAATTTCAATGTTTTTCACTTCATTCCAGCTCCTCTACTAATAGTTTCTATTTCAAAGTGAGACGTCATAAGAACAGTGGGATGAAGTCGCTGCGTGAAGTAATCCCCTGCTGATTTCTCGGTCATTCAGAGGGCGGTAGACGAAGTCCGGGTTCGGCGAGGTTGCGCGAGGTATTTTGCGGAAGGATCCGACTTGCGAGACGTTTCGCCTCATCACAGGTCCGGCTTTTGAATCATTTTTGGACGGGGAAAACGACCCGTGACGCTATTGCAATTCCGTTTAGGGCGTGGCGCTGTTACCCGAAAAGGGCCAAACCTGCCTTCAACTGTTGCAATTTGTTTCCGGATAACTGTTGGAACGTACTTCGTTTAGATTTCAAGGTTTAGAAAAGAGATGGGTGATAGTAGGCAGCATGGGGTTAAAGAGCGGTCTTTCAGAAATAGAGCAATATAACTTCAAAGAGAATTGAATTCGTGTTGAATTATCAAATTGCATCTTAAAGAGGAGAGACTCCTGTGTAGAATAATCACTGCGTTGAGTTATCCATATTTAGGCTTATTAATCTTTCGACCATTCACTCGAGTTTCTATTTTGAAAAGAAAGTAGAGCGGGGATCCAAGAGTATACGGTAACTCTTTGTCAAAACCACTCCCCATTGTTTACTTGTAATCTGCTTGTTTTGAAGCCCACTGAGGCTAGTTTCTCGCCTAAAAAAGCTTCTCACCGGTCTTTCCAACGCCAAATCCTCCAAATCCACCCATTTCTTTTCGCGATTTGTCTCCTGTCCTCGAAATTGTTGGTGTTGGAGTTGGGATGGGCAGTAGAGATGAGGCGACTGGTTTGCCTCCGTTCGCTGCCGTCAAACACTGAACGAACTTTGTGTTGAGTACAATATCATGCAAAGGGTAAAAGATGAGTAAATCAATCACTTGTTTACTTATGTATTTATTTATTTTTCACAGGAGTGTACCGTCAAACACAACCACTCAATTGACATAAAATTCGAACATTAAGCAACGAGTTTTGGAACATAGATCTGTATAAAGCAAAAAATAAATAAAAATAAATAAATGGAGGAGTAAAATGTGATAGAAATCGAAAACGAAGCTGCGGGAATGAAAATTAACCCCGTTTCTCACAGCTGGAGGCGATGGCTATCAAGTTTCTCAGAAATAAGTTTTACAAGCAGCGGAGGTAGTGTAGTGCCAAGTGACGCATGCGTACCGTAGTGGGAAGTGTCCAGGGATCGGTGCAAGGATTAATACCCAATTGAGTAAGCAACCCTCAAATCTTTGTGTGGGTTAGTTGGTCTAGGACTTGTCCGAAAGGATTAAATTACTGGTTTCACTTCGACTGACTACCATCAGTCACTGTGTAGACGAAATACGCTTTCAAGGTGTTAGAACGATTCTGAAGTCAAACGCCGGAGAACATCCCTAAAATGGGATTGGTTAACGGAGAACGCCGACTTTACTATCCCAGAACACAAAGTTTCGCGAGGCTTGAAGTATTTCTGGATCATTTTTAGGATGAAAAAACAGTTGTCGCTCAGCTATGGTCATGAAAACGAGTCGAAAACTTTTAAACATTGATTCTATGGGTAAAGCTTTTCAACTAAGAAAAAGGAAGGATCGAAATAAACAGAATATAATTGAACCAACCCTTGAAAAATAGGCCAAAAATGAAAAATGTCAAATAGGAAGCGCATCANTATGCAAAAAACGAAGTCCGACGAAGAAGAAACCTCTGAAAAGTTAATCCCAGACCGCAAAGGCTTGGAAAAGACCTGGCACCTCTTGTTGACTAAAATAATACATCGAGCCTCAACAGTTCTCGAGGTTGTACACAATTTTCCTTTCTGATGGCGATAATTTTTGCAACAATTTTTGAAAAAGAAGAGCTCCAGATTAATAGCGTCAATTGCTGAAGTGCTGTGAGTCATCAAAGAACTCACATCTGTAGGTACCGGACGGCATTCGTTCGCACTGGCTTCTTGGTATTGAGCATTCGGTCGCATACATACTTGCAGTGGGAAGTCGCATTTATACGGAGGGCAGTCTTTTGTGGCCACGGATGTGTAGTCGCCGGAGAGGAAGGAGTCACCTGGAAACGACCTACTCAGTAACTAATTCTTTGTATAACAAAAAGACAGCAAACTTCTAGTTCTATAAGGAACGGAATCCTTGTTCCCCTTCTTTGACTTTTTATTGACTCTTTCAGTTGACATCAATTACTTTCTGAACATCAGCTAACAAGAGAAGAGTACCAGTAACTCTGGCCATCCCCGATCCATGGAACCCAACTAAATCCTTCCTAGAGCAGTGTCTCATGTTGTTCCGAAGATTTATTGAAAGGTTTTCAAAGGGATACTGTGGAGAATTTGTTCGAACAGTATTTTCCGGTGTTGTACATAAATGACGCTTTTCGGGAGAAGGATTCCCTAAGAATGAGATTTTGGGAGTTAGAGGCTGAGTTTGAGAGATGTAAGCACAGATTTTGAACTTATCCTAATAAGTCTCTATATGGACCATATATGGTCGAATGCCTCGAAAGCTTTGGATTGAAGCCAGATAAATGGCGCAAACTGAGAGATTTTGGATGGAAGTCAGTTGCATGGCGTAAACTGCGAGAACTAAAGATTGTCGCCCGCCTTCGTTGATGGCAGTTTCATAGGAAAGGAAACTCGAGAAGAAAGGAAAGGGGAAAACCTGTTGACCGTCTCAGGAGTACTTCAGTTGGCATCCAAATAAGTCCCAAAGTGATTCTCTCCCTCTCATACTGTTGAAAAAACCATAATCCTAGGGTATAAGTCAATAAACCTCCGTTACCCATTCCGGTTGCCAATCAACTACTATAAATATCTATCTCTTTATGAAAAACACCAGTCAAGGAATGCTAGCTCTAGAAAGTGTATTCTGGACCTAATGAGAGTCATATAGTTCCATGAAGCCATTCCCTTCCCATAAAGTTCCCTATTCACAAAGCAGGGTAGTAGGGTGTCATTCAATAGCTAACGTCACATGAACGCTGCCCGAAAGCATTCAGCTAACCAGTTCATCTGGGGCTGACGTTCAAGCTCCAGATTCATCCATCACCGTTCGCTTTCGAACAACACACTTGTCATCGATCCACTCAATTCCTACATTACCATCGACTACTTTCAGCTAGGTCGATATGGTACAAAACCTTGGGAACCTCAAGGTCTGCAGAGATGGGTGCAATACTAAAGAACAGCTGAACTCCCGGGACAATCGCCTTACTCGGGAGCCTATATGTTATCCTGTCATGGGAATTGGGAGTATCCAAGATAGGGCTAGTAGTACTACTATACTTACATCTATCGAGAATCGAAGAGATAGGAAACTTCGATTCCCTGAAAGAGTGACTAAAAGTGGGCGATTCCCAAAAGTAAATCAAAGGACTCGGTGTGACCTCTGGGCGCTAGTAATTCACTGAATTCTCCACCCATCAACCAGTTGCCATTGGAAGTTTTCGGGTTCTACTCGGGGGATCGATTATACGCCATTGAATGCTTTCTAGGAATGACTCAGCGTATAGACCGAAAAGCCCTTATGACTCATACATAAATCGTCCATCATTTCCACCTAAGGCCGCGAAACAGGGTTACCGTTGAAGACTCAAAACCGGACCTCAGACAAAGCATTTTAAAGTGCTGTTGATGGTAAAGTGCCGAGGCGTACGTCACGTAGTAGAAAAATGCGTTCTAAACAGGTGTCATGATTGCGTCATTGCGGTTGTATTCCACAAAAACAACAACCAAAACAACAACAGCAATTGGTCAATTCAGAGAGTCTGCCGATATGATTCAGGTCTTTATCAGAGTGACTACTCCCCCACAAGAACTGACCGTACCCTATCGAGGAGAATCATGAACCACGATTTCATCAAAATCAACAGAACTATCATTTTCAGATGTCTCCCGGACCACCAGGAGCTCAGGAGACCCTACAACAAGATAAGTTGAGCTAAAAGACCGGAGAAATTTAGGTTCTCAAGAAGTGGGGCACCCTCGGTGAGAAGAACTCGCTTTTATGACAACTAAATGAAAAAACCCGAGGGAATTGAAAAATATTATGAAAAATCTAATAGAGCTCTCATAGCAATGGGGAAACATAGGTCTTAAAAGTATTTATGGGAAAATCCCGTTCGATCCGAGAGCTAAGAGGTATGCCGCTGTGAAGGCAGACTACAGTCAATTAGTGATGAGCAGAGGTAGCAGGTAGCATGCGGAACTGATTTTGATGAATGATAATCACATAAATTGGTTTAAAAGCGTATCATGGGAGCTGAAACTGGAACAGCCCCATTTGGGCGATTGCAAGGTTCAAGCCTTTCAGATATCGTCAATCATCCGAGCGCTTATCTCCTCGAGATTATCGTAGATTAGCTGAACGGAAATGAAATTAGCGAGAAATGAGACAGAATTTAGGAAGGCAAAAGTGAAAAAAAAGAGGTCATAGGTATCCCCACGTGGTCCCTCGGGAAGAGTTTCCCATGAAAAAAACGCTGTCACCGCGTGAGCGAGAGTGTTACAGTAAACTCCGAGATACTAATTAGATAGCAACCCACACTCTTTAACGTCGAACAGCACTTCAAGGAATGGATCCAGTTCAGTGGGCAGATCAGCGTTGACTGCTGGTAGCAGTATGACCGCAGTAAGCAGTACGTCCAGCCAACTTCTCCGAACCATCAAAGCTCCAGACCTTTCGCTGATGAGGCGTCAAATAAAAAAATTAGCAATTTTATTCTATTGAAGACGTTCAGTGCAGTGTTTTCTGGAGCATGAGTAGCTGCTGGAGAACGAAGCGCGACTAATCGGAGAAAATCGTCAACGGCCGCCCTCTCCCCCATACAGCAGCGCTTCGCGCCCCCAAGCGAGTTTGACACCATGAACAGGTTCTTAAGTGAAATTCACCTTTGAAATGCGCGCCTCTGGTCTTGCAGTTCGGATACGGTGACTGCCTGCGCCTCCTCGCCTCACGCGCTATTCGTGACGTCGCGCGGCCACATGGGAGCGCAGTTTGGCGGTGGTCTTCCTCGGGCCATTAGCGCCTAGCTGGGAGCTGTACGGGCTCACCCTCTTGTGGGATTGCTGTTACTTTTTATTTTCCTGTCAAAGTTGCTGAAATCATTCATGGTGGTTGAGAGTGCTTAAAATGTTACTTCGGGTGCCTTTGTTTATGTTTGCGGTTGCTTCCTCGAGTAAATGTGTAACCTTTCTTGGCTGGAATAACTTAGTACTTCGGGGAGTGTTTGCTTCTGCTATGGTCTTAGAAATGGTTGTTTGCTTTGTTACTTACCTCCTAGTAATGAACCCGACCTTTCATTTGACAAAATCCCTGCTTTTCGGTTGTACTGCGTATCTCCTCTCTTTTTAAAGGATGTGGTAATTGACTGTAAACATAGGCTAAGATTGATCTGAATGTTTCCAAAATATATGTGCTCCTAGAACTGTTTGCATTATTGCGTTTGTATTGGAGCATGTATTGTTCTGAACCATACTTTCTCTCAATTGAGTGCAGGTTGTTGAGTTAATGTGATCTTGGAATTGTAGTTAGCGCACCTAAGCGTGCACCAAATAAATAAATAAATAAATCCATTTATGGAGTACTCTAAAGTGTGATTGAACCTACATAGGCCTCAAAGTGGCAGGAAGGAGGCCCGACTTGACACCCTGCGATACAGTGAAGTAGTAGTATTATTAACCATTTATCACCGGCCATCTCTGCAACATTTGATGTCTCCTGTTTCCAAATACTTGCATATTAAACTAAATGCTTTTAGTTCGAAGCGTGGTTGAAAATCGCTCTGATTAATCATGTTTCCGTTTACTTTTTATAAAACTTATCTTTCACTGTACACTACAACTTTTTAGGATTAATAATGGATCAGTTCCAAGCACTCATCGAACCAGGCCGCCAGTTTGCGAAAGATTCGATCCGATTGGTAAAAAGATGTACTAAGCCAGATAGAAAAGGTTCGTAAATTTCTCGCATGTTCCCCTTTTCTTTTCCTTTTTTTCTAATTTTTCTGTGCTGTACTTGGTAAGCTGTGAGAACGGGTGAGATGACTGACCTTGTAACCCATCACAAGCACTTCGCTGCGAATGCAATTTGATTACGATTACTGGTTCGACTCCCGAATTTACTAGATAGGTTGTCCTGNTTTGCATTAAGCTAGCTGCCCGGAGGTCGTGTTACTGAGTCCATCTTGCCAATCTTAAGCAGGCGAAAGCGCGTGGGCTCTGTTTTCAAAATTATAGACGCAGTTCATTCTGGCTATAGTATGACGCTTTTTGAGAATTGTTTTCGTACAATTGTTTCATCTTGCTCTTCTTATCTTTTGTGAAAACGCACACTGAACAGTTGACGAATATGAAGAGGCGGGCAGTATGAGTTATTCAAGAACTAATGTTTTACATTTAATGCAATGCACTTGGTGCGTGATTTGCATACAATTTGCACAACAAGAGGAAAAGATCAATAAAATAGCAAAATAATATGAAAAAAGAAATAGTGAAAGTCATGTTCAGCCCAGAGACCAGTTCCTGCTAGTTCCAATCGTGCAAGCTCCCAATTTTGTTTAATATACCATGGCGAAATCCCATTTCTTAATCCAAATTCTTTACTTTACCTTCGCCGCCGCTTCTGCCTGATTGAGTGCTGAAGTGAAACCGAACTTTGTCTTTTTCAAAGACAAGGTCTCTTTTGAAACTTTTTTGTGTTGGTCGAGTGAAACTCTTCCAAAAACTCGCACTGCTCTTCATCGGGAGCAGGGTACACATAGTTGGACACTCTTTTTGCTATGTTGCGAAGTATCAGTCCCTGTTTAGCTAGAAACTGGTTAAAGAACAACGAGTTCCCACCGTTTGAGCATTGGTTAGGTTTAAGAGTGTCAGCCGCTTCAACATCGTTTTTTATCCCATTTCGTGGCAGATTTATAGATCCATGCTAATGGTATCATTTTCATATAATAGCATAGTTGGTTCCCAAATTTTTAATTAGGCTGTACTGAAACATTTCAGAGTACCAGAAAATCGCAGTTGCAACGGCGATCGGCTTCGCTATAATGGGCTTCATTGGATTCTTCGTAAAACTTATCCATATTCCAATCAATAACATCATCGTCGGGGCTTAGATGATTAAAATGTTTCATGTGAAGGAATCTATTCAATAAGTTATTCATCGTTGGATGTTCCACCTTTTGTTTTACAATAGATATTTTCTTGTTTGTCTGTGATTTTTGAATACTCTTTAACGACTCGATGCACATATATTATAATAAAACAAGTGTGATCTTGAACATCATAAAAAGCAGTTGATGGTTTTCTCCAGATTACGTTTCTCATAAATCTTAGTACAATGTTCTATAGATGATGTTGTTTTGTAAAGATGGATGCTACTCTACAATGAATGTAGAGTAATATCATGGTGAGAGCTGTTGTGCTGTTTTCTGGAAAGCGGAAATCTGGGAAAGACTACTGCAGCGAGAAGCTGAAGGCTGCATTATCTCCTCTTAAAGTGTCCATTCATGGTGTTTCTCATAGCTTGAAGGCTCTGTATGCTCAAGATCATGGTAGGTGTAGCACCTTTTTTATTTGTATATTTTCAAGGAAACACTGGTGGGAGTAGCCCGCAAATTTGATCGGCGGTTTAAAAATGTTCAATTGAGGTGCAGGAACGAGTAATCTTCTGGCTGGGCAGTGAAATGGATTGAAAGTTCAACCAACANGGGGGGGGGGGGGGGGTAGAGAGGGGTGTATTAACCATATTTGTCAGACAACATTGAGTTACATGATAACTGCCCCTTTGTATCTGAAGACGTATAGCATCATGTTGTCAGAGAGCTCGAGTGATGTGTTTCACTTCGAGAGAGCCCTTTTGCAGACACTGTATTACCCCGAATTCGGCTCTGATCATTGCTCAGCTATTGTCCCTATTGACCCTAGTTAGATAAGTACAATGGCAATGCACCGTGCGGCCCAAAGATAGACCGAGTAGGGGCATTCGAATGCCTTTGAGATTGAGCACAGCCTCCAATGGGCAGCTTATAATCGAATCCCAATGAATCAATGCCATATTAATTCATTCACTGCATTATTCAATTGTCATTTGTAGGTTTGAATTATTCGGAATTGGTTTCCGATGGACCTTATAAGGAGATTCATCGTGCTAATATGATAAGATGGGGTGAAGGTGTACGCAATGCTCAACCGGACTATTTTTGCAGGTGGTTCTTTTTGAGCTTAAGCGGTAACTATAACTTATACCGAGATTTCAGGGTCACCATACCTCCGGATTGTACCGATGACGTTGTCATAATTTCGGACTGCAGAAGGCCAACTGACATTGAATACTTCCAAAGTCATTACAATACATTGAAAGTTCGCGTAACGGCCAGTGATGAAGAACGGCAGCGACGTGGTTTTGTATTTGTCGACGGAATTGATGACATGCCCTCGGAATGTGCTTTGGATGACTATCCACATGATATGATTATCGTTAATGATAGTTCCTGTGATTTGGACGACCAGCTTAGCAGTGTTGTCCAGAACATTAAACGAGTTCTATAGTCATAATCATTCCTCTTAATTTAAGTTTCTTCCGTCATAATCATACGTTTTGTGTCTGTTATATTCATGTTGAGTCTTTAAATTGCGATTGAGATCATTCGGAAATTCCCATGTAGTAAGCAAACACGTAAGCGGAAAAAACTGTTATGACAGACGTACGAGTAAGCACATGGGTAGCTTCAACCCGACAACAAAGGTGTAAGATAAATCAGAAACATGGCAAAAATGAGATTTGAACGATAAGATACCGAAAGATTATTGTTAGTAAGAGCAGGGTTCAAACACGTCTATTACAAAACAAGACAGCTCTAAATCANATTTGGCTGAGCCAGAAACTAACTGCGTACTATACTTCTGGATTTTTTATATGAAATTAATATAAATGCTAATTCACATGCACTAATTATTCCTACTATTTATTTTTTTGAAACCCCTTGCTTAAGCATTTGTGAGAACTGATTTGGATTCGAAAACGGCATAAATATGTCATCTAGGAAGGAGTCGTCATCACTGCCATCATTTGTTACGTTCATACTTTGAGTACGAGCGATTTTTTCTTTCGGCAAACATTCTAAACAATAACAAATAACTTATACTCTCGGAAATTCACAAAGCTCTGAGGATTGCCCACCTGCTCGTTCCTTGTCGTCATTCATGGTGCGAAATCGTTTGAGAGGCGTACTGAAGATAGAAAACTCACGGTCGAAAGTGAAGAATATCAATTTCAATTTCGACACACTCAATCAAATTGAACAAATTGAATAGCATCTTCTTATTCGAAAGATGAAAGTAAGAAAGGAGTCTCAGAACAGTCAGAGCAAATGAGTGAGAGAGAAGGTTAGGGCAACTCCCTTCCAATTCAAAAGCTCTCGAGCTGAATGAGCCATTTCTTGATGCCGGGGGGTTAACCTTACTATCGTCTATCCACGGGGGACGTTCGATTGGTGCGATTCCGGGTACGCGCGGCAAATTGTACGGCGAAATTTGCGATGATTCAAACAACTCCTGCGCCTATCATTGAGGCACAAATTTGAAGTCGAGTATTTTAGTAGGGTCGGACAATCCTCCTAACCTACTTTGCTTCAAATTTGGGCCCCAATGATAAACTCTGCAGTCGTCCAAATCGCACCGAATTTCGCCGCGCAATTTGCCGCGCGCACCCAGAACTGCACGAATCGACGCACACCCCCCAGGGTGTGTGCCGATTCGTGCGATTCCGAGTGCGCGCGGCAAACTGCGCGGTGAAATCCATGACGATTTGAACGACTCTGGCGCCTATCATTGGGGTACAATCTTGGAGTAAAACAGATTAGTAGGTCAGCTGATACTACTTATCTACTCTACTTCAAAATTGGGCCCCAAAAATAGGCGCCAAAGTCGTCAGAACAGCTGTGAATTTCGTCGCGCAATTTGCCACGCGCGCCCAGAATCGCACGAATCGTGCGTCCCCCACACCCCCAATCCACCTCTAAAGGATGAATTTCACTGCCCCTTTACCATATAGGATACTTACGCAGACCTTACAGCCGACCTCTTTGGGGTGCTGGTGGAAAACTTGGACGTTGCCTGAGATCGAACCAACGAAGGAGTGATTGTAACATCACTAAAAAAGTTTTGAGATAGAATAAGAATCAGCAGAAGACATTGAAATAACTGTTGTAGAAGTTTCCACATATAAAAGTCTACATATCGATAAATTTCAATTGCGTACCTAGCCTTTTTTGACACTGTTTCCTTAGAGATTGGCGTAATGTTTGGTGTACACTGCAATGCTGTCCTATGTGGTGTTCGTCGTGACTAAAAAATGTTATTGATCCTTTTATCAATCCTTTATCCTTTACCAGTTTGGCTATGCACGCAAACGCGCGCAGTATATGTCGACGGCCACTTATCCACGATGGAGTCATTCAGCGGAATGTTGGATAATCAGAATAAGATTGTTCTCTCTAGATTCGAACGCTGAACTGCTGAGAGCATCACGCTCGAAATATTTGAACAGAGTTATTAATGGTTGATCATAGCTCCACCTTAGTGCAAACCCTTCCCACAATAAACTTGACCACCCTTCTTTTGACTGCTCCAAACCATTTTCCGCATTCCAGGAAGTTTTTGAAGAGATGACTTTTTGGTCCTAGCCCCGCTTCCATGTGCCAGCTCCGCCCCCTTCGAGGACTCAACTACATTTGTTCCAATTCCTCCTACCATTTTTTCCCCGCGTTCTAGAACGTTTCTGAACAGAGTTGTGAAATTTTGATCTAAGCCCCGCCCACTTTGGTGCCAGCCCCGCCCACTTTCGGGGTTTGACCACATTTGTTCTTTTACACCTTGACACCTTTTTGCCGCATCCCAGAACGTTTCTGAATAGAGTTATAAATTTTTGATCTAAG
>UZAF01018422.1:0-24073 GCA_900617895.1 Haemonchus placei | reverse complement strand
ACATCAAGGCTTCCGTTTTAATTCAAAAAGGGTACCTCGAATTTGTTTTAAACTGCGCTTTTAAATCATTTTGAACAGTTCTCGTGAATGCTGCTCATGACAAACACACAATTGCTGCATACAAATTCATCTGCGGACAGTTTTGATTCTATTTTTTGATTTTAATTTTGAATTTAATTTTAATTTTAAATTTAGCTTTATTTAAAATTTTAATTTTTTCAATTTTAGTCATTGCTTATTTTCTATTTGATCTACTCGATTCATATCTGGGTTTTACTGTACCACGTGGGATAACGCAGTTTGTTCAGGACGTTATTTCATCGGATAACTTAAAAACTGGGTCGAGCGAAAGCGAATCTGAAGATAGCCCTGCTAAGGAGAAATCACCTGGCGCGAAAGGAAAGTTGGCCAAGGCAATACGCGCAACAAAAACATTTCGATAAATCAAAAACCATAGGTACGTTCATGTTTTCATCAATATTGATTATTAGGGTTTCTCAAAAACAGGTCATGTATTCTACATTTGAAACCTCTGAACAAACCCATAAACGCTCTCCCCAATCATTCCTGGCTCTTCCTTCGCTTACATAACGTATTGGAGTGGGCAGTTAGTGTATTGTAAGCATGACCGGAAAGTTTTGATAAAACAGTCGGTTTTTACACGTAAAATAAAAAGATCACTATTAAAGATGGTGGTCCTCCTTAGTCGCGGCGTCTCGCTACCAATCGAATTGGAAGGAAGTAAGGCACAATTCAATTCATTCATCTACTACTCATTTGATTTCCTAAAGCTGAATGAGGTAGCCAGGTTACATCGAGTTTTTCTAACTCCTCCGTCGACATCCTCGTATGGTGCTGTTAAGCATATCCATTAATATCAAAATGCTCCTAGTAGTCGGTATCAAAAAAGGGCTGTGGACCCTATCTCTCGCAGTTGTTCGCAGTATACTTTTGCGGTTGCAGCAGTATACTCTGATAGGTTTTCATAGGAAGATACCCGGTTTAGAAGAAGAACCATCCTTCTTGGTGTTGGTACCCAGCTTCGAAACCAGATGTGGCCTTACGTTTACCGACAGCCATTGCGATTTGTGTACGGATTTTCACATGACGTCCACTTTTCAACCTGACCGGTAGTGTAGTGTGTCCATGTCGACGTTCGCTTATAGCCGAGGAGCTTCTGACACACATCGACAGCTTCTGACACTTGNAAAATGCTCCTAGTAGTCGGTGTCAAAAAAGGGCTGTGGACCCTATCTCTCGCAGTTGTTCGCAGTGTTCTTTTGCAGTTACAGCAGTATATTCTGATAGGATTTCTGAGTAAGATATCCGTTTTAGCAGAAGAACCATCCTTCTTGACGTTGGCACCTAGCTTCGAAACCAGATGTGGCCTTACGTTTACCGATGCGATTTTGTGTACGGATTTTCACATGGCGTCCACTTTTCATCTTGACCGGTAGTAGTGTCTCCATGTCGACGTTCGCTTACAGCCAAGGAGCTTCTGACACACATCGACAGCTTCTGACACTTGCCCTCTAGACTTGTGCTCAGTCATAGAGGGTGGGATATTTGCAGAAAGTCTTGTAGCAAATCGGTTTCCAGCGTAGAACGCCGAGCATGATAGAATAGGCAGTAGAAATCGTCCTTTCAACAACCTGAGACTTTGGGGAATTTGTTTAGAGAAGAGGCAAGAACAATTTCGTTATTTATGAAAAGAGAACGTCCGTTTTAGGAAACTTCGACAGCGCAAACTTCTTCTTGAAAGATACGGTCGTGCCTCTTGCCGTAGGTGGCAATAGAAAGTGCACTGCTGCAAATCAAAGACCAAAATGATTCCGAGCCAGAGCGGCTTAGCGATCAGTTTTGTAGTGGTGAAACAGAAGGCGGCGGTAATCCTGTCGATCGCACATGGTATGGTCGATCCCTTTTCCTCTAGGTGGTCTACAGTTCTGCTTCAGTACATTCGTGCGCAACATGCTTTCACACTTAAATGGCGAACTTTTCGGACTATCTGGTAAATATGGGGGCAGTAGGGGGTAGTGTTAAAGTGTCATCATAAGAAACAGTATTACCAATACATCCATGGAGCTTCAACGAGATGGTGCAACTTCTCTTACTCTTCCTTCTTCTGACCTTCTGGTAATCCATATCCTTCATCAGAACTTGAAAACTAATGGTACCTGCGATTTAATTTTTGGATTAAGTTCAGTTCAAACATGAGCTGAAGATCGATATTGTAGATCCACTGGTGAGACAACTCACGTAAACATTAGCAGTGACTGTAAATCATCTATCAACTGTTCGCAAGTGGATCCTAGTTGACCCAATCCTCGATTCGAACAAGATGTCATGGAAGCCCGCATTTATAGAGAAAATTTGGAGAGTTGGTTTTTTATGGTTGAATGAATCGCTGAAGTGGTGCTCTCATAAAGTCCCTCCCCCCACTTCGGACCTCGCACTTTGATGGCACTACCACTGATGAGGAACCGGTGAGGTCTCAAAACCTGATCTGTTCAGACAATCAAACTGTCCCTTGAACTTACGTAATAGGTTCCGCCGGTCTCACCAATGTATTCATCTCACCGGGGCTGCATGATATAAGACAGATCACGTCTGGGGCCATGCCGTCACCTTCCCGCTCATTATTGCAGATGACACGGTGTGGGAGTGACGCAGGAGCAGTTGACCACAGATGATTTGAAATCTTCATACGAAAGATCTGAAGTCATCTGTGGCCTCAGGCTCGTTGGTTGGACCTCGCTCTTGCATATTAATAAATAATCGGAATTTACTTGCGTGAAGTAGTGATTACGTATAAACTGATGGTCTCCGACACGAAAGGAATCTAAAAACGATCAAATGTCGAAAATTCCCTCCGAAATGATATTTAAGAAATCACCCACTCCTGATCAAATTGTTTTTCAGGGACCCAAGTCGAAATGAACTACCTAATTTTATGAGCACTACGCTGCTTAGCTCACAAATATAATTCCTGACAAGAAATTCTCCTACAACTACATTTGTGACAATTAATATTCCACAAGTTTATCTCAATTTTGATGTGGCAAAAAACATAGCTAGTGATGACAATGAAGCATGCTTCAACGCCTGTGTGCCTTTTTCTGTCTGTAACTATGCATTTCTCAGCATTATCAGTGGGTTTTCTACCTCTTACTGGTCAGGGAATTCTCCAGAGGGACGCATCAACATCACTCTTTTAGAAGAACATATCGCTAGAAAAATAAAGGAGAATCATATAAACAAACAGAGAGATAACTGTCTACTCTCGCGTTGACGGCCGCGTTTGTTTGACATCAAGAGGAATCCAATGAGCAACCATGATCTAATGACGGTCACCACAAAGCCGCGTGACGTGTTCTACCCATCTCATCTTCTCTTCCTTTGAATGTGCGGTAGCGTTCCACCTTCTCAGAAGCTGGGGGTTGGATCTCAACATTACCTCTGCTTCTATGTGCAGAAAAATTCCAGGCTTCACTTTACTCACCGCACGTCGAGTGGTGTTCATGCTCATCCTGCCTGTAGTACGAGGATGCCGGAGACGGATGGTCTCTGTTATTCTCACTGCTTCCTCGGTGTTCATCCATACCACTCATCTTCTATTCAACACCAGAGCTAGGTCGTCAACCATGTTGACTCCTGCACTCATGCACGAGCATTTACAGATATTTGTAGCGCCCAACGTAAAAAGGGTATCGTTATCGTGGGTGTACTTGTGGGCAGTCGAGAAACGCTAGTATATATGTAGATTTATTGAAAAACAGAACCGAACTGGACTGACAACGTAAAAATCTCTGAGTATTGGTCTGACAGAGCTACGTACTATGCGCGGTTTTGCATAGTCTATGATAAAATGTTCAAATGACATAGATCAATGATACCCTTCAACACCTTCCCTCTTGAGTTGTATCGTATTGGGGCTTCTTGAGGTCTAGCTGGAGTCGGCGTTGCGGTCGTCGATTGCGTTGCGATCGCCTTGGTGGGTCGGTCGGAGTCGTCCGCGGCGCACGGTCCTTGCTCACACAGTGGAAGAGTGACAAATCGAATAAATCTAAAGAGTGTTTGTAGTTGTTATTGTAGTTGTGTCGCTTCTAGATCGCGGCTGGTTCACGTATCGGTTACATAGTAGATTTCCACAACGCACGAGGTAAGTTGTGTTTCCAACAACAGCTCGAATGATGACACCCGGAGTCCAAGACCGCTTTGTTCCTCTATAGTTCCTGGCGTAGATGGTGTCGTTGGGTTTGAACTTGTTACGAAGTGCTCCATGTCTTCGGTTCAATTGCGTTTCCATTGTGACGTCTCGCGGTCCATCAACAACGTCTTCTTGAGGTAGCATCAGATCAAGGTCGGTTCGCAGTCGGCGTCCCAGGAAGGCTTGGGCAGGTGAGCGTTGGCTGGTGCAGACGGACAGGGAGTAGAACGGTAAGCCATCAGAAACGTCTGGACAACGGCAACTGTTGGTTTCTCCCCCTTCAATTCGACGAGTCCTCGTTTGAAGGTATCCTCGAAGCGTTCAGCATGTCCATTGCTCTGTGGATGGAGCAGCGGCGTGTGTGTGACTCCTCGGGAACGGCAAAACAAGGCGAACAGTGAAGATGTAAACTATGTCCCATTGTCCGTGACAAGAGACGTAGGGATTCCGAACATTGCGAAAATGCCCTTTCACTTGGATAGTAGACGTGGAAGATATCGAGGACATCCGGACGATTTCAGGCCATTAGTAATATGCATCCACAAGTATCAGGTAAAATCGTCAGTTCATTTGCCCTGCAAAGTCAGCGTTGGAGAGGTTGGTTTTGGCCAGGAATTATAGTTCGGCTTTGACGAGATCCTTCGCCACTGAATCTCATTTGCCACAATTCATGACAAGTTATTCGATGTCGGCTTGTGAAACGTGCGGATGTGATGGCGTCGAGCTTGGAGACGATTCGTCGAGCTTTTGCAGCTTCATCCAAAGCAGCGCCGTCCTTGGATATAAGTCTTCATAAAGTGTACTAGACCTTGAAGGTACAACCATTTTCGAGATCGTATACGAATTCAGGTAAGCGCGCTGACGCGAGCTCGTCGCAAACTTAGCTGCGTTGACAGGAGACGTTGGAATGGTGCAACGTTAGCCAGACACCACTCCTTCCATGCAACTGACGAGTTCAACGAACATTTCTTACTGCATCCTAGCCTAGGCATCCAAGATGGCTTGTATACTTTTCGTGTCCGTTTTCCTAAGTGACTATCCTCCTCCTCGTCGGCTCGATCGCCTAGTGATCTGGTCATTCTCGTTGTCCGCGTTGAAGTCTCTAAGCTGTTCGCTCTTGTTGTCAGCGTTGAAGTCCACTGTTCACCAGTTGTTGTAGATGTACTTGTAGACAGTCAAGGAACGCCAGTAAGTATGTAAACTTATTGGAAAACAGAACCGAACTGAACTGACCTATAATACCATGCAACAATCGGATACACGGCCTTTGCACATCCTTTGTCATTACGTTTTTGCATAAGTCTTTCGACACAAGCAACATTATTTTGAAGCTTCACTATTTCAAGTGAGTAGATATCAATGCGCAGTATATTCACCGTTGCTTCTTAAAACTTGTGTTCACTGCATTGGCCCACTAACTAGAACTTACTAGAACTTACAGGGTGTACAGGGTAGCAATACCGTCGAACCTTCACTCTTTCGAACGGTATTTCAAGGTGTCCTACAGATGGTGTCCGAGAAGCTTTCGGATGTTGGGGTACCCAGGTCGAGGCAGAGCAAGAGCAAGAATCACTCAGAAAAAAGTTACGGAGCCAGCCCTGACCCTCGATTTTTTTCCTGTGGGTTCCTTGCAAAATGAAGGCGGGAATTAATATCCTGGAGCTTTAGTTTTTGTAATCTGCGGACCTAGAATTTAGGGAGTTTCCATAGTGGTACTTCTATAGATTAGTCTTTTACCGTAGCGCCATTTGAGAGCACCGCAAAAAGTAATGTATCAGCGCAGTTCCACCGGCAGCTGAGAAATAACTTTTTCATACGAAATGGGATTTGCTTTCGGCGTTGGTGTCCCTCCTGCAATCAGCCTATCCTTTTTCTTATTTAGGGAAGGGTGTTCAGCTCTGCAACTACAGTAACAATCTACCTCTGAGGTATCCTAGGGAGGGTTACGTAGCAAAGACCGACAGACATGCCGATGACCTTGCCGGTTGCCGGATTTGTTATTTATTTGAACTGCGAGAGCTTTTCGTGAGCCGCGATGTGTTGAGGTCTGCTGACAGTCACATGGAGTATCTCATGTGATGCTTTCTCTGAACCTTGGCATAATGTCGCATTGCATATGAGCCACGCTTTGTGGCCACGTGGGCGGCCGCACACGGCACTATTCTTGATTACTATTTTTTTGCCTAATTTTTTTATTGTATTTGAAGGCACGGTTTACAGTAATTTTGAGGTACCCTTTTGTGTTGAAAGACGGAAGTATTGATATAGAGGAGTACATCGGTGACGAAGAAAATGACGGAATCCGCCTACTTCAGGAAATGCCTCTGCAGTGCAGCCTCTACAATATCAAGCCCCTTATTGTGCTTCATCCAGGACGTTTTTCGATCTTATAATGACAGGTATGGCATACGGGAGCCTCAAATTCATACTATAGGGAAATCCCTGGAACCGTTTTTACCGTGAACTGTGCCTTTAATGCGTTTAGATCTCTAAATAATATTTCACACGAAGTGGTACAAGAGAAACACTATTGATTCCTAGAGACTACTATAGGGTGTCCCAAAAGTTTTGAGAAAATTTTGGTCATGAATTTCGCAACCATGTTGCGCAAGAAAGCGCCGAGGCAGATCCACCGACAAAAGGGCAGGAAAAGGGCACTCTTGGTAGATCGTCAAAGCAATAGAACAGTATTGCACTTTATCCTTGGAAGTGAGTTATCATCATTTGAATTATGCCCGACCTACACGACTATCGACGTCTTTTACTTCATTGCTACCGATTCTGGCCGCTAAGCCAGTCAAGCCCGGAATGAGTTGCAGTCATCGATGGGCAGTACTGCACCTTCTCTCGCCACCTGCTATAGGTGGTACGGTCGCTTCTCTAGAGAAGCGATTCACTTATGAAGCGCCACGGAGCGGACGTCTACGTTCCACCAAGACCGACATTTCTTAGCCTCAGTCTAAAGCAATCCTCAAAGCTTGAGAGGAATGGAGAGGACGACTTCTGCTCCCCGTTCCACCATCCACGACATCCTACGCAGACGTCGCTTTCGCGCAGCACTTGTTGCAGTTATCCCCCACACCTTGACTGAGAGCGAAAGTCAGGTGCCGGTCGATGTGTGTCGGAAGCTACTCGACCGCAAGCGAACGGTGGCTTCGACGAGCTTCATCATCGCTTAGGATGAGAACGGGATTTCTTATGAAATTCCACACAGGAATTTGCAGTGGCTAAAAATCGACATAAGGCCAGAAGCCGTTGCAGAGCGTGGGGCACACGTCAAAAAAGAGATGATCTGGTTCTTCTTCTGCTCCGCCGGCTGTTTTTACTATGAGATCCTGCCTGAGGGCACTGCTGTGACTGCAAGGGTATTATGCGAACAGCTGCGAGAGATGGTGTCTCGAGCCCCGGTTTCACGCCGAATACATAGAAGGTTTCTGATTTTGATGGACAACGCTCGACCACGTCATGCTAGGGCGACGGCTGAGGAGCTGGAGAGGCTTGGGATTACCTGGCTACTCTACCCTTCGTATTCACCTGACCTTAGCCCTTGCGACTACCACACCTTCAGGAATCGACAAACTTACCTCAAAGGGAAAAATTCATATCCGTCAGGAGGTCAAAAGTGCAGTAGAAGAATGGATGGCGTCGCGTCCCTCTTCTTTCTGGATGAGTGGCATCAGTGCTCTGAGCAATCGATGGAGGGACGTCGTGGCTAAAGAGGGCCACTATCTCGATTACTGATCTCACCTCTTTGTTGTAGTATTTTTGTGTTGAATAAACCGAACAAATTTTCTCAAAATTTTTGGGACACCCCTAGCAATTCATTTTTTTTCCTGAAAATCATAATTTGTGGGCATTTTTCGGGAACGGATAGTGCAAAAATGATCTTTAATTCTTCTATAAAATCTTTATTGACTCAGCTCGTATTAGTGGAAGCGTAAACAATCTCAAAGATACGAGACAATGCTTGTAACAATTTCTCGATACTGGAATGATGAGTTGCCTTACTTTCAAGTTCCTAGCTTTGACTTTCCTTAGTTTTCCTTTTCGGCTTCCTCCTTGATTCCCGACAAGTGGGTGTTACGTTTGAATGAACCATCGGTCAGAGGGTTCCAGTTGCCTGCGCTTGGGTTCCAGTTGCCAGTACAAGGATGCCTACCTTGATCAAAGAGACCGTCCATTTGTTTCATGATCAAAATACAGCTACTGGATCTTTCTTTGAGGGCCGTTTCCACGTGTAGCCAAGTTTACGACATAGCTTGCATTTTTGTGCCCTTAGAAGGGATGTACTGCTAGAAAATTGCCTTGCCGCTGAATGAAGTGACTCACTAATGCAAATTTCTTTCTTTGTTCTTAAGACTTTCTGACAGTCCTCATTGAACAGTTCCAGGGTGCTACTAATTTTGTAAATTTCGTCGCCATCGAATTTGTTATCATTGACAAAGGGAAAAGGGAAAGACAAAGTGAAGGGAATTCTACAATTGTTCAGATAGGTCCTTGGCACAACTTCCAGAGCAAACGAAACCCCACCAATTACAGGTGCTCCAATACTCTCAGCTTAGGGTATAGATCGTAGAACTCATTTGGTTCGTAGTAACTGAAAACAAACATTCGAGCCAACTTGTTGAGAGAATACTAATTTATCATGGATTCTCCACCACTAAACATTCATTTTCACCTGAGCTGCCTGCCTGTCTCGTTACTTTCGGAATCAGATTTTTCATCCGTGGGTAACGCCAAGGCGGAAAGAATCACTTTATAGAAGGTTCTCTATCCACATGAGTATAGAGCTCATTTAATATAATCAAATCAAAAAAGAATTGACCGTGGATCAACAATGAGCAGCAGGAAAAGGAAGGTTGTGGAACGCGCCTTCCCATGCGCCAGGCACCTAAAAAGGCGCGCTTTTGTTAAATTGTTAATTTCGCTTTGATGCTGACCAGGGAGCTCGACTAGGGCTTTCATAGGCGATCATTGCTGATATTAGTTTAGAAAGCTCTACGTCAAAGGGCTCCATAGTACAGTGGGATGCAATATGCAGAGGCGATTCAGGAATTCATGGGTGTTTGGGAGTTGAGGGGGGGGGGGGTTGAATTTGAAAAGCTGCACCGAAATAGCGTCAATAAACCATGTGATTGCCCACACAGCTAATGGTAGCATGGCACCGGGAGTGTGGTTGATTGAAGTTAGGTCACCTGCATTCAAAAACTTATGCGTCGTTCTGAACAGATAAGGACCGGACAACAAGGTGGCTCAAGTTTGAGGCGTAATATTAAGGTTGAGTTCAATCGTGCTGACCGTGCTACTGGAACCCACATTTGCTTCAGACTATAAAAAAGTGTTTGAATTTTTTTCTAGAAGAAGCAGGTTGCTGGAGCAAGTGTTTTACAGATGGCGCTCTGCTATTTCACAATCAAATTGCCGCTAACAGGTAACCTTATGGCTCGACATTTAGACTCGACACTGATCGTCCTATAAGGGAGAGTTGAAGCTCGTGTCGTACTTTTCGCGTTATATCCGATGGGCTCAAGGCCAACATCAAGAAGTGTCTAAAGAAATGGGGTTCAGAAAACTCAGTTGCCATCGTGAACGTACCCCCCTTCAATCAAGAAGTCTTGGTTTCAAGCAGGCGGTCAGTGTCCACCCCTTATTCTACCAAGAACTTTACTTGATGCACTGACTCAATTTTCTGCCATGCACTACCAGGTTCGCTATACAAGAAAATTGCGCCCATGTTTTCAATGGGGGAACCTCTGGGAATTTTCCGAAAATAAGTACTCCTCAAGGTTCGAGCATTCCACTTTATACGTCCGCCCTCACTGAAGGAAAAAATTTTCTCATTCTAACCCGAATACATGTTTCTACCACAAGTAGCGTAAAAATGTCTTGTCGTAATGGCACGTGCTTTTCGGCTATCTAAGAAAGAATAAGTCTAAATACGGGGTCTGAACGATGCCGATCAGCAATCGTCAGATCGCTAAGCAGATCTGCAATAGCTACTGTTTTGTCTACTCCTACCTCAAGGATTCTGAGACATACGGTGCCAGAGAAACCACTGACCACATGATGAAGCTATGTGCAAGGAATGAACGGCAAATTTGAAGGCTCTCCTGCAATACCGGCCGTAGTTGATCAGATCCGTGCAGTCTTGAGGCTACCTGGCTACGGTCTGGAGGGCTACCAGGCGCAACAATAACATTGTGAGGAAAGTTATGAAGAGAGCACCACACCTCACAGACCTTCATAAATCTACCCGTCTCGAGTTTTCCCGAGACATGCGACGGATTGGAAGCAGGTGCTGTGAGGTTAGCAGTGCTTTTCATGCTTCGAAGTGATTCCGCGAAGTTAGGTAACCTTCTCGACGAGAAAATTCTAATTTGATGGCTATCGATCCTACTGGCATGATCTCAAGAAAGATCCAGTACAGTTCAGTCGGCGAAACTTCGGCGGCGGTTCGTTGATGGTTCGGGGAGCATGCAGTTGGAAAAAAGTTGGAGCTAGCATTTGCTACTCATCGAATGGATTTGCGAGGGTTTCGAGAAGGTTTGGAGTCCAACTTATTGCCATTCATTGACCGGTGGCAACCGAAGACGCTAATCTTCCAGCAGGATAATGCAAGTGTCCACGCCAGCATTGTCCACAGATATTATGAAGTGGCCTGCATACAGTCCTGATCTGAATCGCATAAAGACCTTATAGAGGAGCGTTGTTCGACGGGTTCACTGTAATGGCATGCAGTTTTCTACAATCGACGAGCTGAAAGATGCGATCATGGATGTGTGAGAAGTGTTGATTCTGCGATTCTCAAGAACCTGCTAGCAAGTATGCCACATCGACTGATGGAACTGCCTTTGAAACAAGGAACACTAATTGATAACTAATCAAGCTGTAAATCAGATGGACGTATATTATGAAATGGCCAAGATTCGTAAAGACGCTTGTAAAAAGAAACCCTGGGCGTGAAAATCCTCGAGATCACGTGTGTCATTGTGTTCCTTAGTAGCCAATCTGATGGTGCATGTCAAAGAATTGAGCTATTACCCGGGGAATGTTCTGGTGAAATGAAGGGTGACGTATAATAGTGAAAAGTGAAAATTGTATGCACCAGCGCCTATGTACAACCTCGAACTGTGTGTTCTGTCCAGTTTGCCTCAAATCGTCAGCCTTATAAAGCTTATACACGAATCTCGTGAAAAGTTCAAGAGAACAGCTCATTACTACTGCCTCCGTTCATTCAGTCTTTAGCATTTTTCCAGTGCATGGTCATCGCTTGGAATGTTTTCATCTATGTTACGGACTTTGTGATTTTCTAATGGCTGCTTTCACAGTCCACGATTTAGCCCGCGACCGGTTGCGGGCCAAGTCTGGACGATGAAAGCAGCCGTTTTGCGAGTGTAGAGGTCAACCTACTCAGACGTCATCCCTACCAGCTTGAATTAGAGATGAATTTCTCTTTCCGGAATCTCCGAAAATTAGTCTTTGAAGTTTTATAAGTTCTTTATTAACATAGTTGCCAGCTGAGCTGCTAGCGAAGGTGCTGCATCATACAATTTTTTTGTTTCGAACATCTAGCATTTAACTGATGATCATTCTTGCGAAGATGGTCGCCATGTAACTCAAAACCAAAAAGATAGTAGAGAATGAAGCACTCTGCCGTCCAGCGAGTAGTTTCCTGGAACAACGGGAGAACGGCACAAATTGAATCCCATTTCGGAATCACTGGACTCACCAAATGATTGGAGGAATAGTCATAAACGGACTCAGAGGAACGGAAAAACGGTGTAAGCTGAATATTTCATTGAACAAATTGTTGTCGTCGAAAAGTTGCCGTTCTTTTCGTTGAATTGGTGGTTGTTGTTATCGTTGCTGTAATGGGCATTGAGAGGAATGTGTCCTGAAAGAGTACAGTGAGCCTCTGCTACAAAAGCAGCCTAATGTCCTGGCAGTCTTCTTGAGTTGTGTGCGGATCTCCTCCGTTTTTGCAAACCAAATGGCTTCATCAATTTGCTCCCTAATAAATGGAACATCGAAGGCTACCGTTATGTGAGTGTGCGCGACACGATAACGCAATGTCGAGCCCTGTGAAAGGAAAGAATTTAATTTCCAAAGGAAGGTTACAGTACTTGTTGCGATAATCAATGCCGCTTGCCATTGGAGTTCTGTTACGAAACTCGCCACCTCTACTATTCAGTTGGCTTTTGTGTGTTCCTACCCTATCCTTGTCATGTTTGGGTACCATATGGAAGCGCAACCAATCCTCTTTTTCGGTTGACAGACCACCTGTAGTGATGTACCTCCAGCTCTAGGCAGTTGCAGGTACCGATTCCGTTACTACATGGATATTGTACGGAATGTTTTCTTATGCTTTCTTGGTCCTGTTATCTTGTGAGACACAACAGGGCTGGTTCTTCATTGGACCAATAGGAAACGCTCTAAAATTGGGTTTTGTGATTTTACAAGGAACGCGCGCGAGCTAATTATTCTAACCCGTTTGCAGCTTCGTTCTGGATGGGGTGCTCAGTAGAATAAATCGTGTTCAAGCTTCAAACTATTTTAAGACTCAAGGACGAAGATGAGATGGAGACTCTCAAATATTCAACAATCACTCTCAGAAGATATTTCGAAACGCTGGATCGATTGCGACTAATCTGCTGTCCTTGACACAAAGTGACTGAATGTCCACTTTGGGGGTCATGGTGGTGCGACATGTGGGCGTGGTTGTCGTGTAGCAGAAAAGCCCGAGTGGGGTGCAGTCGAAACGGAATTGTCGCTCCGCCACGAGAGTGACGTCGTGGCCGAATTAATGTAGCAGAATGAAGCAGAAGCATCGCAGCGAGTCAAAAATACAGGAACAAAAGAAGTAACAGTAGAATCACGTTTAAGGAGTGATCGCATATCTCCCAGAAAGACTCGCCACAAGAGGCTGCAGTTTTAGAGTTCCGAAGCAACTCAACAGTATCGGTGGGAACAGTAGGTGTATGCGTCAACGGAGTGGTGCAGCCACCTAGAAGATCGTAGTGATGCGGGCATCGTACACTTCACCAAACCCAGAGGATGACCTTCCTCGTATCAAGCTCATCCTTCAAACCGACGATGCCTGTTGATCTATATACGAACCCCTCAACATCTCTGGAGTAATTCGAATAGCCTACCCACTTCTCGTCCCTAGTAAGGATCTTGTCGAGCTAGTCGAAAACTTAATTTCTGGATAGCAATCTTTGGCAGATCATCACCCTTGTCCGCATAGCGGCCTCACTCAGCTCGCGTAGAATCCATCTCCTAAGCAAATTGACGGGTAGTAGAGTTCGGATCGTTTTGCAACAGATCCTCAATCCGATCGTGGTCTGTGGTCGGTGAGGGTCGCGACCGTAGTTCGTCTTTAAGGTAACCCTGAAAACAAGCCTTTTCGCGTGCCTTGATTCTTCTGCTGCACGAACAGTATTGCCACAGGCTTTGCTTTCAGGGTGTCTGGAACGAAACCGGACAATGAGAACCTGTCAATATGAGTGGAAATGGACGGTATTGTTGCTGCACAAAGACAAGTAGGGACGTTCGAGTTTGGCGGTGCAAACATATACTAAGGTCCCTTCATAACTCTATGGCGGGGAGAATATGAACTTGTTTTGGAAAATTTGGCATTTATTACAGAATAGTATAATCCAACAAGTGAACTCAAATTTTCTGTGACTATTCAGATTTTCCTGACGATAAAAAACAAAAGAAAATAGCTCTCTACTGTGCCATTCTTAATAATGAGCGCTTTATTTACTAACAGATCGTCTACGGCCTGCGAAGACCTTTTAAAAAAACTATTCACTCCAGTCTTCTCTCTTCCTGTCATATAGATGAATCGTTCCTTGATTAAAACAGATTCCTATTGCAATAATGCTCGAAGCTGAGCGAAAACCGGGCCTTTCTTTATGTTAGAGAACAAAGTACTTCCAGTACGTTCATAATTTCTTTGAGAATTTTCGCTCTCATGTAGATAGCTATTCTTTTTGTAGCTACCCGTTATCTCCATCAATTTACTGTTCTTGGAAAATTTTCTTCACGGGTTGATATCATTATTGGAATTTATGTGGCTTTATCTGAGTCCGTTTTTCACTTACAGAATTTGATGGCCTAGGACTAGACAGAAAGATTAGATTTTGCTGTTTTTCTCATGATTAATTACTTTCTGATTTCTACTGTACTTGCCTTTTCAGCTCCCGAACAAAAAGTCTCACTAAAAAGACGATCTTTAGTTCTTCTCAAAAAAAATTATCTTACAGGAGGGTAATTTGTGTTCATTCAAGTATGTCAACGAAATTAGTAAATATCAGTAGGGCATAGAACCGCATCAAAACGATAGCCTGACCTCTGATGGTTTTTCAGGTTGTTCAGCTATCTGAAACAGCTATACGACAGACGAGAAGTGGTTCTACTGTTAGACAACACACGTACCCCATCTTATAAAAGCTAATAAAATCAGTTGTTTGTGCGATAAAAGTCATCAGCCAACATGCTTCTTTTTCTGCCTTTGGTGAGTATAGCTTGTCTTGGTTATCCGCTAGTCATTATTCAAGTTGCTCATGCCTACTGGACGTGCAGTTGCAAAGCTTTGAGTTGATCTCTAGTATCTCTCTCGTGAGTGCGTATTCAGGACAGGACAAAATTCGGGGCTGCTACCTTAGTGGGACCTTACTTCTACTGATTAAGAATTTTTTTTTTAAATCCTGGCCTGAAGTGAATTCAGGTAAATGCCGCTATCTAGGAGCGCAGTAGCTAGCAAATGACTGGGATCAGCGTCAGAAACCTTTGAAGCGCTTAGAGAATCGCTGAAAACTGGCCTCCAGTGATATTGTGGACAAAAGACCACGATTACCGTAACCGTATGTGAGTACAATATCCCTCAGCGCACCCCTGAAGCGACGGTTCTTTGATTCACAAAAGCAGAATTCGAGAGAAGTTCAGACAGGTTCCCAGAGATGGAGGTTGTGAATGGTGAGCAGTAAAAAATCTTCGAATGGAGACCCAGCTAAAAGCGAACTAAATAGTTTGGCTAGGCTCTAGTAAAGGTTGTGGACAAAGAATAAAGAAAGTTCGACATGCAAACTGTGAAAGTTCCATTTATGAAATAACTGGCTGTCTTAGGACCATGAACGTCCGCTGAACCTCTTAACTTACAATCGTTCGTGATCCTGAGGTGCCATTACTGCTTCTTTGTGTAAGAAAAGGTCGCCGCGAGCAGTGCCTTCTATCAAACGATACAACAGCCATAGCTCTACTTTGATTGCTAAAGTTTACGTTAATGAGATTAACAAATTTCAGGCCTTTCTCCTCTTTCGCGGTTGCAATGGGCAGCGTGAGTTCGTAGCAAAATTTAAAAAATTTTATCATTAAACTGTGTTCCATGAACAGCTTAATTTGAACAGGTTGCTCTCCTATTGACCAGTAGTCTCCCATACTGTTTGTCGACCACGAACCCAGCTTAAATATAGTTTTCTTTAATCTGCTTCTAAATTTTTTTATGATACAGCAAAAAAAGTTTTCCAATGCACTACAGCAAAACTAAAACAGCTGTTAGTCTTCAGTTGGAAATACAAAGTCGATGACAGCTCAGGCAGTTCAGTTGATCAACGAGTACAGACAGACAGTTGCAAATGGATCTGCATTCGATATGAGTGGAAATCTACCAAGCACTCTGTCCATGTTCCAGCTGGTAATGTTTTGACCATGAATTTGAATAGAAAATAGACTGATTAATAAACTTAGAGTTAGTTAGTTCGATTAGAAAATGAAATCCTCTTTTCTTAATATCATTTTTTCTCTTCCGCTATCTCTCCTTCGCTCTTTCTCTTGAGCGCTAATTCTTCACCTGACTGGCTCAAAGAACCCACAAATTCTGTTTGAGTGGCGAACTGGAATAGAGCTCAGATATGTGAAATGCTCGTCTTGATTATTGTGCCATCTACAACCTACTGTTGTCTCGAAAGGCACAGTTCACGACAAAAGTAGTTTTGAGCAGTCTTTGGTAGCAATCAGTGATCTTGCGTTGCTCACACGGGGTGGGGGGCATCATCATGTCGTCAAGCTGTTGAAATGAAACAAACAAGGGTTAAGAACTGTCCTGATGCTCTTCTCTCTCTATTCCCTCGAAAAAAAAGGACGTAATTACAGCTCCGCATAGGCTTGTATTGTTTTCAAAGTGGAGCACGTTTACTTCCAAACACAAGCTTAATGCTAGCACACGTTGCTTAGCAGCGCTTGAGGAAACCATGCTTAAACAGCTTTTTTCGTCGTTACACCTTGTTCATATTTATGAATGATTGAGTCTAAAAGTTTCTACACTAGGGAATTTCTGCATAATTCCCTGTTTTCTTCGCTAGTGATTATAAAGTCCGCTTCAGCACTTCTGCTTTGAAATTCAGAAAGAAATGTAGACGAAATTATAGGAGCATTATCTTCAGTTATTTTTTACTCAATCGATCTTCCGGTGAACTGCCCTTCCGAGCATTTTCTCCCAATTCAGTTCCGCAAAATTGACTTCACTTGCTTGCTCCACGTCCACCTTGCGTCTCGTCCCTTATTCCAAAAAAAAAGCTGAAATCAGTTTCTTCTTTGCTAATCGGAAGCTCCTTCATAAGACATCTTTTCAGCTGCGTTCATAGCTATTCCCAGCCTTACTTTTCGAAGCTTCTCTCTTGAGGTTGAAAACTAAAAGATAAAAACAAGAAAAGCAAGGAAAAAGGAACGCTCCCATTTTGTCCTGATAGTTCTTCAAATTATGGAGCCTTTTAGCCAGGGAAGGGTCTTTTATACTACATAGAGTGAATAGAATTTTATAAAACCTCAGTCTTTCGTAAAATCAAATAAGTTTCAGAAAGGGGACGATACGCTCTCCCTTATGGCTCTCACGACTGTTTTCTCCTGTAACGTAAGTAATCCTAAAGTTCAGCCAGGCTATTCGTTCAACGGTTATAGGTGAGTTTTCCTAAGATAAACCGATCATGCGATATTCCAGAGAATAAACGGTATCTTTGTATTTTTTTTCATCTATTTCTTTTTACAGTATAAGCTATTTACCGTCCAGCATGGATCCAACCACAATACTCGAAATCGCACTAGCCCAGTGGGAACAAGAGCCCCTTCTTTATGGAATTGGCGATAATGTGGTGTACAGTAACACAAAATTGAAAGAATGGGCTAATGTGAGGTTTTACTCGAGTTTTTTGCTACAGGTATAGACCAGCGTGAAAAATTCAGTAACAGGTAGAAGGTTGGTCCGTTCTATTATTATCAGTTGAAACTATTTTGGGAACAAAAAGTAGACCTGAAAAATGAATGCTACAAGGTGTCCCAAAGTAATGGGCGCTCAAATTCAGAAATTCCTAAGGTAGGGGTAAATTGTCAAATTAACTTCTCCCGCCATTAATTAGTTGCACGAGTAGGCTTTCTTGCAATATGCATGGTTACTGAAGTGGAACTCATAATCTCTCTCACAATCAGATGGCCGAGTCTGGGTGTGGTGCAGTAGGAACGAAATTGTCGCGTCGTGGCGAGTGACGTCGTGTGCGAAGGAATGTTGCAGAGTCCAACTGCAAGTAAGAAATACAGGAACAAAAGAACTAGCAGTAGGATATGGCAATAGTAATGGTAAAATCATAGCCGTATAGCGATTGAACCGTATGTAGGAACCTAGAACTTTTATCATGAGGCAAATGGTCCGCGACAGCCGCGTGCGGCGGATCGATTGCACAGGACCGTTCCTACTGTCCGGCTCCCGCCGAGATTCAGTCAATTGCAATTTGCAATCACTGGCATACGAGAGGCGGAAGGGCACTATGCAAATCGTTGAGGTTCCTACAATATTGATACGGAAGGCTATCAAACGATATGGGGAAGAAATTTCAAACAAAGTCAAACAGGAAGGGGTTGAATAGTCAGTGTTTCCTAAGATAGGATTATCAAAATGATTCGTTTGCGTGTTGATCGTGATCTTGGGTGACCCATCCAAACCACTGCAAAGGAGCAGTGGTTTGGATGGGTCACCCAAGATCACGATCAACTATTCGAAGTCATCGCTGGGGCGAATTGCTGAGCAGAAGCTTCACTGCCATACCTATCGTGTGCAGAAATGCCACATCATTTCCGATCTCAACAGACAGTGTAGGGCTAAAAAATGCAGAAGGTTGCCGACTCACCTAGATGGGGAAACGCACACCTTCGTCGTCCTCTCTAGCTAAAATTATTTTACAAGAAAACCATTCCTCAACGACTGAAACGATCACATTCTGGCTATAAACATCGAGCTTGCAATCTATCACAAGAAAGCTCTTATAAGAAGAGTGAAATGATATTTTTAAGGGAGTCACTGGCAAGGGTGGAAGGCTCGTGGTTCCGACGGTGCCGGCGTGAAATTTGATAACGACCAGTACTCTGAGGACCTACTGATGGCGTAGTGGAGCACTGATCCGAATCCGCATTCTGAGATAGGCAGTAGTCTTTTTGGCAGTACGGTACTCTAGCCCACAGAGCCAAGCTCGCCCGTGAGTGGTGCTGAAGCTAGTTGCCCGACTTCATTGGCAAAGAGGAATGGTCATCCTATTTTCCAGATCTTGACTGACTCACTTGACTCATCCACTTGACCCCATATGGTCCCTGATTAAGAGGATCTGTCCAGTTTGCAGTCCCAGTCTGGAGTCCTAGAAAGCAAGGCTGAAGAACGGCTGAGAAGAAATGGGGAAGGGTACCCGCGTGCAACATGCGATCAGTCGAGAGCAAACTTTGGGCCACGATCCGCGCTCATGGGAGATATTTTGAAATGTGATTGTAGCACATACTGTTAGTAAACGTGCATATGGATTCCTTTGACATTCACAGGTGAGAAGCTTTGAATACATTGCCTTGAATTGGCGCCCATAGTTTTGGGACACCCTGTATATCTTGCGAGTCGCTCGATGTGCGGTGTTGGTTACGGAGGTGTATAGCACTATTCTCTGAGTGGTTTCTCCATGCCTTAATCATGCTTTGAGATTGCAAGCTAGCATCCAAATAACTTACTAACTCCAGACATTTTAAATTAAAATTTTCCTCGATATTCCCGTTACCGTCATTCATGCTGAAATATTAAGACCCACCTTCAATATGGTCTTCTACTCGGTGTCATATTCAGATAAAATGTACACACAAGGATGACGAGCTGTGGACAAAACTTCGGCCCAGACTAGACTCGAACCTTTAATTGAGCTCTCCGGGCACCGCGCTCCTTATCCTTTTTGCTAAAGAGACCACGCTTGCCCCGTTTTTCACATTGGCCAAATGCTGGGAAGATGTATCTGCAGTTAACAACAGCATCAACAGTCAAAGCCGTATTCTCCCATAAATGTTTCCCATAAATGGACTCGGTTTTGTACAAACTGCCTGAAAGCTCGAAGGTTTCCATTTGCAGATGGTTTACTACAAGTCTACTAAAGTTGGTTGCTATTATAATCTATGCAACACAACGGGACCGACAACACAAGCAATCGCTTGCTTGTTCAACATGGTGTGAGTTTTTCCTTCGCGAAATATTTACCATAAATAGTAGCCATGGGTGCTGTAGCTGGCAAGCGTGGCATACTATATGACACTTTTGTTCCGAGGATCGGATACCGCTTCGACATCCACACAGGCCAATCCTCCACCACTGTGGGGTCGTTAATCAGTACCAGATTCGTTTAGGGGGATAAAAGCACTGATTCGTGTTCTAGGAGAAGGGACCAACCTCGAGAAGCTAGAAGCGCCTGGGGCCTCATTGGAGTGGTTGAGAGTCCTCTAAGATAGTTTTTTCCTTCCCAGGCTTCGATATAGTGATCTATACGATAATACTTTCTACTATTGGGAATAAATTCGTAAAGGGGTTGGCTATCTGGTTTCGGCTACTTCTGGAAGGTCTACTTAGTTCCAGATAATTGACGGCCAACTTGAGCGTGGCTGCGAGCAGCAATTCGAAAGTGGTTGGGTGTTATTTATGATTGACTCAACTAAATGAGCTTTCACGAAAAAGTCTCAATCAATTCCTTCTGTACCTAGGCTGAATGTGAAATAACGGCTGCAAATCCTTACGGATACGGTAAGGGTAAGTAGAAGTAGATACTCGATATTTGACCGATGGAAGCCATCAGACTAAACCCTTCGAGGGCTCTGACCTAGCGATTCGGTGAGCTCAATTTTCTAGTCAACCCTTCAAGGTGCCCAAAAAATGTACACGTCGAGAGCTATCCCAGAAATTGATTACCGGAGAGAGTTATCCAGTGATTCCTTCTCCTTCGAAGAGGAAATTGTTTTGAATCTTACCAATCAACACCTGCATGCCCAGAAACATCTCAAGAATTGAGGTAGACATTGAGGATTTGTGCAGGACCATTGGCAGGACCTTTTCAGTGAAGTTCACATGCATCTGGTTGCAAGGATGAGCATTAGGACCACTTATGGATTTAAGGGGGAGTGATCTTACTCAGAGTCATGCCCATCAGTCCGCAGTGCTTTAGCAGTTCAAAGCCTGCTGCCATTACTCATTAGGTGCACACCACTCTTGGCCCTCCTGAGCAACAGTTCCCATGAAAAGGAGTTTTTTAAGAAGTAACTATCTTCTGTAGGACGCTAAACTGTAGATAGTAACATAGGGCTGATTTCTTTTCATTTTGAAGAAGCACTTTGAGAAGAGAAAAATCTTAGCAAAAACCTGGATCGTGAATTCAGCCTGATCTTTAGAAAGAAACTCGCCGTGGATTCTGCTATATTGAAGTTTGTTTTTATTTGATTAATTTACATTTAGACCACAAGAGAACCAGCCGGTATACAATCCAACTCAAGGAGTTGATGGATGTAATTTGGATGAAAATTGTAGTGGAAAGCTTCCCGGATCCACTTGCGTCAAAACAAATGGGAACGGAATGTATGCAGGCCTTTGTGATCCTGAAGGGGCGTCATTTTCTAGTACGTTCAGCAAAACTTTTTCTGTCCTAGCTAAACTTTGCCAGGAGCATTAGTATTGAAGCATTCTGAGTATTTTTAGCATCAACGGCCGCAACCACAGCGGCATCTACAGCAGGAAGTTCTTCAACTCCCCCTACTACTCCAGTAAAGTCAACGCCCTCAACAAAAGAGACGTCTGGATCAACGCCCTCTACAAAAGCGACGTCTGGATCAACGCCCTCAACAAAAGCGACGTCTGGATCAACGCCCTCAACAAAAGCGACATCTGGAACAGCATCGACTCTTGGGACGAAAATGACGTCCGGAACAGGATCGACTTCGGGAATGAAAACGTCTGGAACAGCAACGACGCCTGGAACAACAATGGCATCTGGAACAACGGCGACACCCGGACCAACAACAACACCTGGCACACCTCTTACTATGACAGCGGCAGTCCGCGACAAGATCATCAATATGCACAACTATCGTAGGTATGTTTCTTGTGAGCAAGCTCAACCGCCCACGAGGTCGACCATTACCCAATCACTTTCTTTGATTTATTTTCTTTTCGTGATTTTTATGAGACTAGCAAGGTGGTTCACAGGCGAACCCACTAGCAATTTAGAACATTACTAATCAAATTAACAGCTGAAGCACTTCCTTCACTATTCCCTCCCCTCTCTCCACACACTTTCAACGCCATGGTAATGCTTTGGGCGTATCCCATTCCTTACTACGGGATGAATGAGGCGTCTGAATGGACTAGGGGAGAGTGGAAGGGCTGTAAGATTGTAGTAGGAAACGGTGCCTGAATTCTTCTGGGAGCGACGCGTTCCCGAGCTACTCTGTCAATTCTGTACTTCCAATCTTTGGTTCTCTGACGGGGAACACAGTAAGGCAGCGGTCGTTCTAAGACTACTTTTCTTTCCCATCTGAGCAAGTAGAGCACAGGTTTGGTGCAAGTCGCAACAGCTGGGGAATGGGGAGGATTCTCAGTCTGGTGAGACTCAACTGGGACTTCTTAAAAGCTAATTGCCTTGCCAGAGCAAAAGCAAACTGGTGCCCGAGCTACTCTGTCAATTCTGTACTTCCAATCTTTGGTTCTCTGACGGGGAACACAGTAAGGCAGCGGTCGTTCTAAGACTACGTTTCTTTCCCATCTCAGCAAGTAGAGCACAGGTTTGGTGCAAGTCGCAACAGCTGGGGAATGGGGAGGATTCTCAGTCTGGTGAGACTCAACTGGGACTTCTTAAAAGCCAATTGCCTTGCCAGAGCAAAAGCAAACTGGTGAAAAGTGAATCGCAAAAACTATGTACCATGTAAGTTGTAGGTGAATCGAAGTGAGTGAGGCAGGCATATTCGAAATAATCGGGGGTGATACCGACCAGCACGTACAATGGACCTAATCCATTTGAGTGCAATTTGAGAGAGGAAAAAACTCGTTATGCAGAATGCGTTTAGGTAAACATAATCCTAAAGCAAAGTCGCAATTTTTGTGTTGTTACAGATCAAGACTTGCCCAAGGATTGGTTCCGAATGGTACTACAGGCAAAAACTTACCTCAAGGAACGGATATAGCTCAAATGGTGAGCATTTCTTTTATAAATAATGAATGGCGACTGGACGACTAGCAAGTTTGCTCTCTAGTTTCACTGTACAGCCTCATCGCCCTCACATAGTTCAGGTGCCCTGTGGTGTTGAAGGGGTATATCCATGAATCGAAGCATTTTTCGGGGGTTACTCAGTTATAAATGGGCCCATTTGGCTTACGTTTTGTCCTTGTCCTTGTCGCCGTCAGCAGAAGCTAAAAGGATGAGAGCTTCGTCAGAAACACCTCCTCTGAACACATCAGGACTGACCGATTACTCTTTTGTCAATCGTGGCTGCTCTGCCAGCTGAACTGCCCGTATCTGAAACTTCCCATTTTTATGTATTGTAAATTTTTGCTATTTCTAGTTGTACAACCAGACGCTTGAGCATGCGGCGCAGGATTATGCGAACACCTGCCCAAAAGGACTTTCACCTGTATCATCACGTGAGGGCACGGGCGAAATTTATCAGTCTCTTCCATCCAATACCTTGGCATTAATGGACGTTATAGAAGCGGTATAATTATTATAATTATATCATACTTCCAGTTTCTTTATCTATTTGTTTACATCTACAGGCATTAAAAGCATCCTGGCATCCAATCATGGTACATGGCTTTGACCCGAGTTTGGAATTTACAGATTTGACTCCACATCTAGCTAATGCACCACTTATGTTCACTCAAGTGAGTTTAAATCCAAATGAAATTGCTAATGTACGATGCCATACGGTAACATTCCCCACCGCTTTAGTATGGGCTCCCTAGCATAAAAAGGCTGTTGTCATATGATAGCTATGAGGCTTATGACAAATAGTTCCCGTTCACGTTAATATCCCTAAGAGTGCAAGGGAACTCAGTAAAGGGGGTGTTTCAATAAGCAATTCTGGAATAACACCCAGAAACGATCTCTAATTTTTATTTTGAAGACTGAGTCAGCAGTCTAGTGCCAAGTTGCACACTACCACGTTATGATCTGGGAATCAAAACGAATTGGTGTTTGTCCGGGCACGCATTCCATCGTTATGAGATCACTTGGTTGGTATCAGATCCGTTCAGAAACTTCAAAGCACTCAGTTGTAAATTTGTCCTTTATGTTGAGTCATAGTATAGACCTATACGCATTCAAAACAGGCTACGATTCTGAATGGGAGTCAAGTGCGGGGCGTGTGCCCAAATAGGATTGATCATAACTAGAGCTACAAATTCTTTACACATCAACATCGGTGTAGTGACTTAAGTTATCCATCCTCTCCTATCTCCACCATTTTGCCTTATGACCTGTCAGATTCACCATTAGTGCTTTGTTGACAAAGTTGCTTTGATTGTTTATA
>UZAF01018421.1:0-33375 GCA_900617895.1 Haemonchus placei | reverse complement strand
CTACCCTCAGAAAATCACAAAAAAGAAACGCGAATTCGCGTCCTTTTCGTCTTTCGTTTGTAACTATATTAGTTTTCACTTTTTATATATACGATGCTACATAGTTCGACCCAGCTCGTTGAGTGGTTAATTAAAAACTTGAGAAAGTTCAATTTTTAAGTCCTCGACCCACGTCATTAGCGACGACGCTCACTATAATTATAACCGAAAGGCATTTCTCTCCATTGAGAGTTTACAGTGAGCTGTAGAGTACCTGTCATATTCCAAAACTAAGCAAAAAACGGTTCTTTGCATTTTCCATGCTTTGCTGATCATTTTGATACCGGTTTTTTCAACAATGAACAAATTCATTCGTGCGCCGATGTTGATCGATAACGGTTTTTTAAACCGAAAAATAGCAAGTATGAGTTAATCCCTGGTGTCAGTATGTGATATGCCTATACTTCAGAAATAATGCTTCCCTGTATTTTGCAAGCTATATGCCGAGTTCAAGAGTAAAAACGATTCTATCGTGCAAATCCCGGTTTGCGCATATTTTCACGAAGAGATGCATTTTTTACTTTTTTTTTCAAGTAAGATTTCGATGTTTAAGAAAACTTTACGCCTTTCACCAAAAGTATTCTCAACAAACGCTTTGTAAACAATCACGGATATTAGAATTAGTTACTTGTGTGGATCTTCGGGCTTTGTTGTGGGCTCACAGCTAGTCTAACTAATGTGCTGCTTTGGGAACTCGAACCACGTGGCCAATTGGGTGGCCGACTGACAGAGAAGGATAGAAATTTTGTGGTAAAGGTGTTAATCCGAACTGTGATCCGTCAAGTGACTTTCATATCACTGAGTGGTGGCTCTCTAAAAATGAATTTCAAGGTTGAAGGTTTTCAGATGTTGACATCAAATGAAAAAACTGTGATTCACTATCCCGCTTTCAGGCAAGATTGGAAGGTATTCATGAAGCCAGAAGATCTAGACAAGCAACTATTTCTCATACCCATGGTTGTTCACAAAGAGTTCTCGAGAGCTCTTCTGATGAGAGGCGTAACTTTCTCCACTTTCTCCATTTCCCCATTTCTTCGAAACACTAAAAATATTACTTGAAAAAAACAAGGAAACGCATGCTCTTTGTGAAAATATGCCGCAAACCGGGATTTGCACGAAAAAATCACTTCTTATTTTTGTACTCAGGCATACAGTTTGCACAATGTAGAGAGCACTACTACTGAACCATATGCACATCATTCACTGACACCAGGGATTGACTCTCATTTGCTCAGTTTGAAGGGAAGGTATTGTCAAGATTGAAGCACGACCAAATTCGTCCATTTTGAAAAAAAACTGATATCAAAGTTATCAGTAAAGCATGATGAATGCAAAGGTCTACGTTTTGCTTAGATTTGGGATATGACAGCTAATCTACAGCTCACCGAATACTTCCAATGGAGGAAAACGCCACCTGGCTATAATTTTCAATATAATAAATGTAATATAATATATATAATATATATAATTTTTTATATATATATGATTATTTATTTATTTATTATTATTATTTATTTATTTTATATATATAATAATATATATATATATAATTTTTTGATTGAATCCTTGACAGAGCTCGACGAGCTAAGTCGAACTATGTAGCATCATATACGGAAGAGAAGTGAAAACCGACATAGTTATAAAGGAAAGACTAGGAAAACGCGAATCCGAGTTTTTTTGCGTAGTTTCCTGAATGATTGGGGTGGATATTGTACAGAGGGCACAGCGGATAGTATCGTGGTCTTTAACGAAGGCACAGGCGAGCACGCGACCCATCCCACGACATCGGCAATAGGTCACCGGGTTGAGCCAGTCGTAGTTGGTGATGAGGTCCGTGGAGACGTGACGTCGTCCTTGGCCTGCCGTAATCATTGAGCCAGAGCATCAAAGGGCCTAGGATCAGGCTATCTGCGGCTTCAATACGGTTCCCAGTCTTATCTCCTTCCATTGTTTGGAACCAAAAAATGGAGGGAGAATTCATGCGGAAATGGACACAATTGCAAAAGTCAACCATACGTACCGTAGACCTGGGTGCTAATGCATGCACTCCATTAACTAGTGCTTTACCCATCCTCTAATTCTCTTCCTTTTACAAAGAGTCTGACCTCGGATTCGTTACTTTGTAAGGCTACTGTCCTAGAAGAAATCTAAGATAGGAGGTACGCGGCGAGTGCGGCACCACTGTATAATGGTTCCTGTAGGGACGAACTCTCCAATAGTGGTGTTGCGCCCAGGATATACATACCTTCACGAACCCTGGACAGTACGACATTAAGGCGTTTGGGGTTACCGAAGGAAACCAGACTAATAACTGGTGTCAGGTTTGTGTGCGTAGTACATAGAATGACAATGGATTTTTTTGAATCCTGTGCGCTGGCAACAGTTCTAATGGTGATGTGGATGCCGGCCAGAATAAAAACACACACATATATGTAGCTGATCGCGGTAGGGGCAGATGATCATGATGTCTTCCGTTGGTATTTCGTTTGCCAAAAGGACGAACAGAACGGCAGCTACTCGTGCCTCAGTCTCGTTGCTTCGAGAGCGTTGATATGATATGATAGCGGTAGGAATTTCCTTATAGGGCACAGGCAATTTGGTGGGTAACCCTTGACCTTCTTTAAACGGCTATTCCACATTTGAGCTCATTATTATAGAAAACATAGAAATCGAATCCCATCGCCTTAGAATGTGAGCGGTATGTGGCACTGATTTTACAGGTCGGAGCATTTTCCACGCCTTTGGCGACTTTGAGGACCGATTGTGAGCAAAGAGCTGCTGCATGTGGTGCTTTTTGGGTGCCTTTGAAGGGAGGCAGTGGTGTAGTGTATAGTGTGTGCATATAAATGGCGTCACGGAGTCGTGAAGAGAGCTCGACGAAGCTGGCATCTGGGATCATGGATGCTTTGTCGAGAAAAACGAAACGAAAACGAGAATGGAAGGCACAACCCTCTATTAGTGGTAAGCTTGAGGCAATAGTTGCACGCAACCCTCTATTAGTGCAGCCCTCTATTAGTGCAGAGGCAATAGTTTATTGGGCGTATTGATTTTTAGGAATTGGATGTGAGAGTCTGAACACTGTCGGAGTAGGCTTTTTCAAGGAACAGAAGCGTTTGATGCTCCGAGGCCTCCATTTTCTGCTTTACGTGAGTGAATAGAAACTGGGATCGACATTATTGAGGCGTTGTCATAAGGGCCATAACGAATGGGAATGACAAATATTTCGTTAGCACACCGCACAGGATGGATATCTGGTGTGTTCATTTGCGCTAGTTTGGAGTGAATTACGTCCGATGTCGTGTTTTGTACTGCTGCGACTAGTACTGCTTTGCCTTTTCTAACCACCTTTACTGCCATGAACGCGGTGCATTGTGATTTGCTTGCCCCGCATGCGCTGTCCATGATGAGGACAGGGAAATCTTCATCGAACCGATTCATCGTGTTCAACTATCAAGAAGAATGTGACTATTAAGGACTACCCGTTCGCCTGTTACAACGACTGCAACAGCCCTTCGTGCTTTGGCAGGTTGGTTAGGAAGTCTCCGGACAAAATCTCCTGGGCTGAGGCCCACGCTTGGCTTTGGAGTGTAAATAGTCGTGCCTTCGGGTAATGTCAATATGAGGTTTGACTCATCATCGGTTAAGCTATGGAGGTATGTATGTCTCGGCGGAAATACGACCGTGTTGCGACCGTGTGATACAAATGCAAATACGCGGAATGTCTTGTGGATGTAGCTCTCGCAGTGACTGTTACATGCTCGCCGTCGTGGGTGATATTCACAATGCGAGCACGAAAGATGTCCGCTTGGTACGCTCCCTCTATATGCTGTCCAGCATTCCGGCCGGTTTCCTTAACCTTAGGTATCTGGAAACGAGCAAGCGTAGAGTATACGTTGGTATTGGGAGTGTTCCAAATTGCGGGATGCAACGACGTGCCCATGGTTTCGGATACGCTCCAGATAAGGTTTCTACGGTGAAACTGTAAAGGTCTCTAAGAAAGGCATGACCTCGCGAAGATTGAATTGAAATACCTGAAAATCAGAGAGTTTGTTGTTGACGTGCTGCTTATGGGTTTGCGAAGCCGACGTACACCTGATCTAGCAAGCGGTGGACTTGGAAAATACTACAGATCCGCCTTATATTGGCGGAGCATGTTTGAAGCATCAGGCTGAGAGTTGCATGCAAATAGTATGTCATCTAATTGATGCGGGTGAAAGGCCAAGGTGATAGAGGTGTTGGGAAGGAAGCGTGCGAAATCCACGAAAGGGTCTAGGCAATTCTTATTCACCCTGACTGAAGTGCGGTGGTCTATTATACGATTTTGAAAGGCTCGTTGAGCTCGCGATGTCATAGAAACGATGTATCCGAGCGTCTCAGTGAGATCTCGGTGAATAAAAGCAATTTTGTCCACACGCCATGCCATATAGGTTTGCGATGGTAGCTCGCTTGTCTGACGTTTTCCGGGTGGGGCAGCCCTTCCTCCATGAACTTGGTGGAAGGAAGCAGGATGTATACCTACACGAGGTCACCAATCAAGATGTCGAAATTATCGATACTATGTTTTCATGTCAAAATGTTGAAGAATTATGGGGGAACCACTATGTGCTCGGATTCAAGGCGCGCTCCTGTACCGAGAAGGGATTTCACGCGGTATAACACTGGGTGAATTCTTTTGTGGAGGCGTAATCCTCCCACACAATAAGCATCTTGCGCGCAATGCTGTTTCCGGTGGTGCGAGGCGAGCACCTTCAATACGCTCTCGGTGTAAGTCCAAGTAGTAGTGTCGCTGGCGGAAGCTCTCTATGGCTTTTGTTCTCTGTTTTCTGACGGCTTCTAGGGTGGAAGACGATCGGCCTTTGAAGGTATAGGCGCCACTGTGTTCGATGCATGGTGACAACCTGCTATAACCTGCTGCGGCGGTGCTGTTTTGAAGCAGGTAATTAGGGATGTAATAGGGTAATAAGGTCGAGTAAAAAGTTTTGATTGACAAAAGTTTTGATTGATTTTTTATCCCTTTCTAGGTTCGTTCGTAGGACCGCTCGGAAAGACTTCGTAGACTCATCCCTAACCTGTGCTTTTAGGGGGGTGTATAAGCATTCCCTTGTCGGTGCTCTACAAATATGACTCCAACCTTCGACTGTCGTCCGGAGCTGTCTGAGAGCTATCGTTTATCACAAATTGCTGTAAGGGCATAATCAATCAACGGTTGTCGCAAATACCTGTGGTGCCTCCAGAAGAGTCATCGTATCTCAACCCAAGGGTGCCTCGTGACGAAACACCTTCAAGGCAAGCAGAGAAGTGAACTACGTCCGAGGAAGGTTTACTCCGTTTTTGGTGAACATTCTCAGGGAATGCTCTACTTAACTTACTGAGGGTTCCACCGCAACCACGGAGATTCATCCACGACAGCGTTCGATCGCACGTAGCGAAATTGTCTCGCCAGAAAATTACCGAGCCTGGAAAGGAGGTGCTGCCCTATCCCCCTTATTCACTAGGTCTCGCTCCGTCTGACTACCATATGTTTCCTGCTATGAAAGATCACCTTCGAGATAAAAATTCGATGATTGCTCGGTAGCCGAAACTGAGACTTCCAGGTTTTCCGAATTGAGGATGCCGCCGTTCTAAGCCTCAGGAATCAAAAAACTGCCGGATCCTTGGACATATGTTGGGGACAGCCATAGAGACTATATTACTGATTGAGATCCTCTATCAATGAAAATAAGCTTTTCGGCACTATTCACCCTTTACTGCCCCACTTTGTCGAGGATGGGCTGGATTTCTATCGACTTTTTTTTAAAGAAGATGAAACCGTTTAGGAACTTGCTTGAAGGGGCAATTTGACTCGCAGAGTAAACATGATATCCATGTTCTAACACACCACTTAGGGGCACGTTTTCAGCAAGATAGGTGACCCAGCTCCATTTGGCACCGGCGCCTGTAGCGCAAGCGCCAGGCATCTTTATGACGAGTGGATGCGATATTCGTGTTCTACGTGTCGAATTACCCCTTTAAGCAAGTTTCTAGTCGGGTTTCATCCTCTTGAAAAAAATCCAGCCCATTCTCGACTGAGTAGGGCAGTGAAGGGTACATAGTGAAAAACCGATCAAAACTTTTTACTCAACCATACATTGGGGGATGGTATTTTAGGAGCTAGGAGGTGGCTCCAAGGGTGACTAACAAACCGCTTGGCTTCAAAATCGATTTCTTCATCTTTAAAGGTATTTTGAAGAGACCTGCCACCACGCCTGAGAGGCTGGATGTGGGCTCATCCTCCATCACAGCTCTCTGTGAAATGGCAGATTGATGAAAATGACAGGTCGACTCCATGATAGTCCCGCAATGCTGGCGATTAATGGACAAAACTTGAGTTTTGGGCGGGACTCGAACCCGTGTTTGTGCTTTCCGGACACCGTGCTCTATCCCATACACTACCGAGACCCCGCTTGCCCTCGTCTTCCTAAAGGCTTATATGCCATAGTTCATCAGCGCTCAGACGTACAACGTGTTGAGGTGGTCGGCCAATATCAGCACTGAACCGTTAAGCTGAGAGCTTGTTATAACTTGTTTTGACTTGATGTTTTTGTTAAAGGCACTGTTCGCGATGATTCAATGGGCGGATGTGTCGATGACGTGTCCGCCTCTCATTCGANTCGAATGAGAGGCGGACACGTCATCGACACACCCGCCCATTGAATCATCGCTACAGTGCCTTTAATTGGTGTCATATCGCCGTACTACGCGATGCGTAAGTCTCACAAGTTTGGCGATTCATGGACAAAACTCAGTCTCGAACGGGACTGATATAAGCCATTGAGAAGGCGAGAGCAAGCGGGGTCTCGGTAGCAGAAGGGATAGAGCGCGATGCCCGGAAAGCACAAGTACGGGCACGAGTCTGAAGTTTTGTCCATAAATCGTCAACTTTGCGAGACTTTCGCACAGCGCACTGCGGCGATATAACAGCAGTTAACAAAAACATCAAGTGAACACTCAATGATATTTTTGGGATGAGGTGAATGCGGAGTTCGCGAGTCACCCTTTTCCTGTGATTTTGAGCTGTCTCTAGCAATGAGATTGTTATTAGTCGTCGATCCCTCCGAGGAGGTAATGGGCTGATTAGGCTGCGACGAAGCCTCGGAGGGACGCTCGTAGTCTGTAGTTGACGCATCTCCCACGTCATACACGAGACGGAAAGCCTCTGGGTGGCAGTGGGTAACGGAACTTCTCTCCGATCGCGGCAATCTCCCTTGCGGCATGCAGCAAATGTCACTGCAATTACCGCATCACCCCGCCTCCCAGCCAATCGATATGACGCAATATTTTTCGTTGGTTGTCCTTCTTTTTCATTGGTTTTAGTGGTTTTTTTATTATTCTCTTTCTTGTTTTTGTGTTTATTAGACTTATTCAATTAGAATGACTCCTCCTATAATAGCGACGATCACGTCTGCATTGGAATTGAAGAGAGCAGCTAGCCAATCAAATAATTAAAGGACTCCCTACCTACAAATTGCGCGCTCCAATCTTCCATCGCACTTCTGCGATACGTGGCGGGTGCGGCGTGTGCGACGCCGTCTTCGGGGAGAAGATTCCGGACCCGGGTGGCAGTTGTTTCACAAGTTCGTCGTTATCAGACTGCTTCAAAGTTCATCATCGGTTATCTGGAATGTATTAGGCAATGTTACATAAATAGATTATGTGTTGTGCTGTGAACCACGGTCCAAGTAAAAGTCGATTCCGCATTGCAGGCTAGTTTTCACTGATATTGCTATGACCGAGGATCCCTGTGAAGAGTGATGCTCTGGAAATCGAGAGTGTCAACGGTTTCAAAACGGGGAGCCCGGTGTCTCGTCTAGACATCCAAGCAGGATGTTTGTCTTGAGTTGTTCTGGTAACGGTGGTTAACCACCCGCATCATATCCTAGGAGCGCCTAAATTAAGACACCAAGTCTTGGATTGACGGGTTTGGGATCTTGTTGTAGGTTGAGGTTGTAGAGAGTATATTAGGAATAGCACGCGATGAATAGACTGGATGCTATGAACAAATGGCGACGCGTAATTATGTCGACCGGTACCGTATGCGTCTACAGTTGGAGAGTGTTTGTCATGGGAGAAAGAGCCGAGAAGCCGCTCGCATCAGATAAGGCTGCGCTTGTCCTCTATGTCAAAATTCTAAGCTTTGGAAGTGTCGACAAAGCTGCGAGAAGTTTTGTGCGGTGCTCCATGATGTGAGACAGTAAGGTTGATATTAGGGCAGAGCGAATATGAAATTTGAACATGATAAGTTAAAGAAGTGGGATTCCAGAGCGAAGGAAGATAAGGAAACGGTGCTAGTTTAGGCGAAGGCTGCGTGCAAACTGCGATGGGTTTCTAAAAAGGAAGGGCGGGGGAAGATAACCTATTGAGTGGTATTGCGCAAAACTAAAGAGGAATGACAACCTAAGTCATGTTAGTGTGTGTGTGGAAAACATATGGAAATGGCAAATGGTGAATATGATATTACACTGCAGAAATTGCATCACTTGGTGGAGAAAGATATATATTCGAATTGATGCGATATGCGTAAAAGTTATACTTGGAATATTGCGAGATATGCGCGCAAATAAATAATTACGAAATAAGAGATCGTACCTTGGATATCGATTATAGAGCTCTGTGGTAACTCGTCGTTGTTCCTTTTGGCCCGAGCAAAGCTTTGGTTTCCCGGTCCCAGACGTGACAGGGTTTTTCTGACCGACCTACAGGGTGCGCCATAAATATGGTAACACTTTAACGGAAGTCCTCAACTTCCGTGTTTCGAGGGTTTCTCCAAATTTGCCCTTTCCTTATATTTATGATGTCCCTTGTCTAGCATATCTGCTTCGGTGCTCTCAGTTCGCCTGTTTCCGGAAAGTCGTGCAGCCTCGCAACCATCCAACAGCCGTTCCGTCTTTGCGCGTGTTTGGTGAATTCACTTCGTACGACAGTCTCCAGTACCGCGACGCGTGGGCAGGTCAAGAGCCAGCTTGAAGACGATCGCCTTCTCTCGATTACGACCCCCTATAGGAATACAATTGCTTGGAAATGATTAGGCTGCGAAACTGCAGAAAAATGAGAAAATAACTGCCGAGTTGAATGTATGTTCTACCTCGATGAGAAAAGTCTTGCACGGGTAAATACAATGGTATCCAGAAAGTTCCAGATGCCTATTTGATGAGTACAAATTCAAGAGGAAGCAAAAGTCTGGTGCCGTACTTGCAGCCGGCACGCGCTTCGACACACTTTTTTCTGACAAAAAGGTATTCAGCGTGAAAGAGATGTTCAGGTCCCAGACTACATGTGTATTTCTCATTGCAAGTGGAAAGGAAGTTGAGAAGGGGCAGATCTTTTCTCGTGGCGATTTTCCTCCTTTATGATGGTTGGGAGATTTGTAGAATCCGATGGGCTACGGGTCTTCTTCACTGAGAAATCTCTTTCACTGAAAGCCGGTTAGTGAGAAAGCAACGTAGGGCGTCCCCAGGTGACGGGTAGGGGAATAAATCGCCGACCGAGAGCCACCAGTACTTGCCCAGAGACGCAAGCGGATTCAGTGGATGGACTCCTTGACTCTGCTGTGCTGGGTCGATATACCATCTGTTTCTCGCAGGCGTATCCACGCATACGTGTGTGGAGGGTGCAGTTGGTATCCTGCTCATCGGCTCAGTCAAGAGCTTGCATTCGAGGGACTGGGAAGTATCTGGGAGGCGATGCGGGCCGCCACTAAGAACAAAGCACCTCGTCCACTTTGGGATAGCCTGGCAAGCCCCCGTAGTCAATCTAGCCCCCACGTCAGAGCGTGGCAAGCTGCACATTGGGTATTTACACGCCAAAAACACCAATAGGAATGTGACTCATTCCTCTGAACCTGAGGGAGCCCTCAATACGGCAGGGTAGGACCACTCGCAAGAGGCTGCTTAAATCTTAAAGCCAAAACAGACTGCCCAAAAGGAAAAGAACTAAGATGGTGACCTGTACGTTCAACGCACGGACGCTTGCATAGGAAGCGTGTATAGTAGATCTGATGATGCAAGCTAGGAAGATCAAGTACGACGTCGTCGGACTGACTGAGACGAGAAGGCATCGCTCGCTGCACGCGGTTTTTGAAACTGGAAAAGAGCTGTTCCTTGGAACATGCGGCAGCAAAGGCGTCGGCGGTGTAGGTGTACTCGTCAACACGCACTTGGTCATGAACATTGATTCGTACGAATGATTGACTGACAACCAGAATCGGACGTTTGCGATTGAGAAGATGTGGCTCTACCCCAGCCCTAATAATATTCGTTGTTTACGCACCAACATCGAGCTACGATGAAGAACAGCTGGAGGCGTTCTATATGGATCTGGAGAAGCTCTCCGAAGAAGACGATACTTGCTTCAAAGTCATCGCCGCTGATTTCAACGCCAAGATTGGCCCTAGAAGAACGGCTAAAGAGCTTCACATCGGGACTCACGGAATGGAATGAGATTAGCAGGGTGAAAGGCTGTCCGAGTTTATCATGCCGACCCACACCATCCATGGTAACTCGCAAATCCAGAAGCCCTCTCATTTCGATAGACATGGGAGTAACCTGGTGGACAGCTCTATAATGAAATAGACCACACAATCGGAGATTCTGCCTGACTGACGTCGCTGTTGTTCCGAAGCCCTACACGGGATCGGACCATCATCTCCTCCACGCAAGATTCCGCTTTTCAGAGCGTTGAGAGAGAGCTGCGAAGTTCAGGAAACGAAGAACCGAGGCTTTGGTCAATTGGGATCACTTCGCTCCATTGGCGAGTTTGTGGGAAGATTCCGTCAGCGACAACATCGATGAAGAATACGACCGGCTTATCAAACATCTTCACTGTGCAGAGAAGCGATAAAGAAAGATTTGAAGGAGAGAAGAGCAGCAGTTTCGAATGGAGCCGCCGACGCTGTGAAGAGTTTTGCAACGCCCGCCGGAGCGTCGTCAATCACAAGACCAAAATGACTTCCGTCCTGACGGGAGTGCTACTGCATCCCGAAGGGCAACGGAGAAAGTCATCTACGACTTCTACTCGGATCTCTTCGACAGCCACGTCTACCTGCCTGCTCACCATCTTAGGCAAGAAGAATATATCGCTCCTTTGGGTCTCCCTTCCGAATTACGACAGGCCATCACGTCGGTGAAGAATTATACGGCGCCCGGTCCCGATAGGATCGAACCAGCACATCTGAAGAGTCTTCTACCAGTTACCGTCAGAACTTTGACTCGGCTTTTCACGCGGTACCTGCCGCAATGCAGAGCGGCTACTTCTAGGAAAACTAGCGGACCGTGCTGCTGTACAAGAAAGGATATCCAGACGACATTGGCAATTACGCCCAATTTACTTGCTGTCTGTAGTCTATAAACTCTTTACGCGAGTCATCCTTAACAGGATTGGCAGAATATTAGATGGAGGACAGCCATGCGAGAAAGCAGAGTCTTAGCGAGGATTCAGTATAATCGATCACATCCACACCGTTACAACACTCATTGAAGTATCACAGGAGTACAGAATGCCGTTATATCATGCGTCATTTGGAATATTAAGACTTTGGACTGAAGGTCGACGGCCGCTTCCTACATCACCTCCGCTTTGCAGACGACATCGTGCTTATAACACCGAACATCGAGCAGGCGGAACGAGTGCTGGCCGAGTTTGATAGTGCCTGTTTAAGGATCGGCTTGAGGCTGAACCTGACAAAGACGATGTTCATGAAAAACCGACTGGTGCCTGATGCTCCTTTCGCGCTAAAGGGAACGAGTATTTCCGAATGCTCTAGCTATGTGTATCTAGGTCGGAAAGTCAACATGAAGGACGACCTAGCTCCAAAGCTGTGCAGAAGGAAACGCTCCGCGTGGGGAGCATTCAAGAGTATTGAAGGAGTAGTGAAGAAGTCAAAGAACATCCGGCTCCGCGCTCACCTTTTCGACACAGCTGTCCTTCCTGCTTTGACGTACGCCTCTGAGACTTGGACTATACGAAAGCAGAATGAGCATGCTGTCAGCGTTACTCAACGCGCTTTGGAAAAGACGATGCTCGGAATTTTCCTATACACGCAAGTGCAGAAGGGAATCCGGAGTTCCGAGCTCCGTCATCGAACGAAGGTCAGGGATGCCGTTGATTAGCCAAGAAATCGAAGAGGAGTTGGGCCGGACACGTTATGCGATATAGTGATGACCGCTGGACCAGGGCGGTTACTGACTGGATCCCTCGGGACATCAAACGAACTCCAGGAAGGCCGCCAACGAGATGGTCAGACTTTTTCACGGAAGCTCTGAACGAAAGGAATGTTAGTCATTGTGTCCCTAGAGCGAAGACGATTCACTGGACCACTCTGGCTCGTGAAAGGGACGAATGGAGACGTTACTGGCTCCCGGCCGAAGAAATCGATGATCAAAGGGACGACAGGTGACCAGTGATTCAGGTGATGATGGTTGGGCCGAAAGTGTACCACCAGAGCGATATCACTCATTTTGTACCGAAAAAAGTATAAGAATTGATCAGAACGCCTTCATGATGGACATTTTTGATAAGGTGCTGCTTAGGGTCGAAGATTGCTAGTGTGATACCATCTGGAAACACTCGCGTACTTGCTTACGAACGGAAGAAGATCAAGACTGTTGTTGGGGAGATGTTGGCAATTTTATCCCTGCTTCCAAATAGTCTAAGAATTTTTCGGTCCTCAACCCAGAAGGCCCGTGGGCATAATGCAGAAGACTGCGTTTTAGAATACATCACTGCTGCTATTTCTAAGAAATCGTTGAAGAAGCCATAGCTGGAGTTTCTCAAGAAACTCTGCGTGGTCAGAGCGTCTTTGAGCTATAATTAGTACGGGAGACGGTTATGTCAGATGACCGTGCATCCTTTTTGTTGACACGATGTATATTGAATGGTTCACATAAAAGTCCGCGAAAGGGACCTCCTAACACTCACTTTCCAGATTGCTTCACGAGCGAGACCACTTAAACATAATATAATTGAGCAATGGGTGTGGGGTGCAGAGGGAGGAAGATTTTCAGAGGGAACCCCGGAAGTTCCCTCGAAACTCACGTTCGTGACACCCATGAGCAAAGAATTCGGTCAAGATTAAGACCGGACATCTCTCCGTGGAGAGGAACTACTACCACGATTAGTAGCACGCCTGATCGGCGGATTGTTTCTTACACTTTGGCAAATTTGGCAAGTTTACACTCTCTGCTTCCAATAATGTTCCGGCCCATAGGGATCAATCATGCTCACCAATCATAGCCTTCCCCCCGCTGGCCTACCGCCTCAACGCGGTTGCAGGGAAGAAAGTGCGGCGTGTGGGCGTGTCCACTTTTACCACTCTTATTTATGTGAGGCAAAAAGAGAGGTTTGTGAATTTCAGTATTTATTTTCAGTATCTGCTCTAATGCAGAGTTCTGGTAATTTTTTCAGTTGTGCCAAGCTTTATATTGACCGGCTCGCCGTTTTGCGTTTGAAACTGTGGTTGGGTAGTTCACGAGGAACTGCAGGGATGGCGTTCCCCTTGCTTGAGTCCCCCTCATTCGTCCACTCGAGGTCGCGGTTGGAATCGCTCCCCACGCACTAAGCTGCACACAACAAGCAACGGATATTATGTCGAGGCCTTTCTTTCACAGCTTCCGCAAAGTCTAACCGTTGCGTTGGCGGCCGTCCTCAGGTTCGCTTGACTTCCCGAAGGATCTATTTAGTAAGAGCCCTGGTACGAAGATCATCATTATATCGCATAACGTGTCAGGCCCACCTGATCTTCGATTTCGATTTAATCAACGGCACTTTGATCTTCGTTCGATGACGTAGCTCGGAAATCCGGATCCCCCCTTCTGCACTTGCGTTTATGGGGAAATTCCGAGCATCGTCCTTTCCGAAGCGCGTTTAGTAACGCTGACAGCATGCTCATCCTGCTTTCGTAGAGTCCAGATCTCTGAGGCGTATGTCAAAGCAAGAAGGACCGCAGTATCGAAGGGGTGAACGCGGAGCTGGATGTTCTTTCTCTTCTTCACTACGCCCTCTAGGTTCTTAAATGCTCTAAACGAAGCGCATTTCCTTCTGCACAGCTCCGGATCTAGGTCGTTCGTCATGTTGACTTCCCGACATAGATACTCATAGCTAGAGCATTTGGAGATTTTTTCCGTTTAGTGTGAAGAGAGCATCAGATACCGATCCGTTTTTTTGAACATCGGCTCCGTTAAGTTCAGAAGCACTGGCAAACTCGGCCAGCTTCCGTTCTGCCTGCTCGATGCTAGGTATTATAAACACGATGTCGTCTGCAAAGCGAACATGATGTAGGTCGACCTTCACTCCCAAGTCTTCCCATCCCAAATGGTGCTTGATATAAAGTTTGAGCGGAATGGTATCGCCCTGCCGGATTCCTCTCTTCACGTTGACTTACTTGTAGAATGGTTAAATCCTCATTGTGAAGTTGCCGCAGTTGTCATTTTGTTCTCGCGCGATATTTCAATGAGCCTTGTAAGAGTGTGGCTGTGATCGATTGTGCTGAACCCTCTTCGAGACCCTGCATGCACGCATGGCTGTCCTTCATCAAGTACTCTGCCAGTCCTGTTCAGGATGACGCGAGTGAAAAGCTTGTAAATCACAGGCAGCAGGCAGATTGGACGATAATTGCCAATATCGTCTGGATCTCTCTTGTTATACGCAACACAACCTTGCTAGTTTCCTACGAAGTGGGCACTTTGCATTCCGACAGGTACCGTGTGAAGAGCCCAGCCAGAGTTTTGATGATGACTGGTGGCATACTCTTCAGATGTTCTGGTTTGATTTTATCGAAATCGGGTGCTGTACAGTTCTTCATCGACGTGATGGCATGTCGTATTTCGGAAGGGAGAACCGAAGGAGCGATTTATTCGTCTTACCTAAGATGGTGGGTAGGCAGGTAGACGTGGCTGTCGAAGAGATCCGAGTAGAAGTCGTAGATGACCTTCTCCATTGCCCTCCGGGATGCAGTAACGGTACCGTCAGGACGACGAAGGGAAGTCATCTTAGTCTTTTAATTGGCGAAACTCCGTTGGGCTTTGCGAATGTTCTTTTCGGCCTCGGCGGCTTCGTCCATAACTGCTGCTCTTCTCTCTTTCAGATCTTTTATCGCTTCTCTGCATAGCTTCGCAAGTTTGGGCGTTTGTTGGTGATTGCCTGTAGCTCGCGCGACTCCACGCGGGCGTATCAGCTCGAGAGTCTTCGAAGAGAGTCGTCTCTTGGCTACTTGTAGACTCTCAGCTTTCGTAGCACTATCGTGAAGATGCTCGACGAGCCGGTTGTATTCTTCGTCGATGTTGTCGGTAACGGAATCCTTCCATTTACTCGCAAGGGAAGCGAAGTGGTCCCAGTTGATGGAGGTCTTGGGGCTTCTTTTCCGAAGGTTAATAGCTCTCTTCCCACGCACTGAGAAGCAGAATCTAGCGCGGAGGAGACGATGGTCCGATCCCGTGTAGAACTTCGGAACAACAGCGAGTTAGTCAGGCAAAATCTCCGATTGAAGACGATGTGGTTTATTTCATTATGGAATTGTCCACCAGATAACTCCCATGTCCGTCACAAATGACAGTGCATCTGAGACTGCGAGTTTCTATGGATGGTGTATGTCGACAGATCAACTCGGACAGCCTTTCACCCTCCTCATTCCATCCCATTCCGTGTAGACCGGTGAGGAGCTCTTCAGCCGTTCTTCTGAGGCCAAGGTTGGATTCTGAAATCACCGACGATGACTTCGAAGAGGGCATGGTTCCCTCTGTAGAGCCTTTTCGGACACATATAGAACGCTTCAAACTCTTCTTCATCGTAGCTCGATGTTGGCGCGTAGGCAACGAGGATGAATAGAGCTAAGGTTGAGCCACATCTTCTTAATCGCAAACGTCCAATTCAGTTTGGTAAGCTTTCGTACGAATCAATGTTCATGACCAAGTGCGTGTTGACGAGTACACCTACACCGCCGACGCCTCTGCTGTCTCATGTTCTAAGGAGCAGTTCTTCTCCAGTCTCAAATACAGCGTTCAGCGGGCGATGCCTTCTCGTCTCGGTCAGTCCGATGACGTCGTACTTGGTCTTTCTACGTTGCATCATCAGATCTTCTATAGACACTTTCGATGCAAGCGTCCGTGCGTCGAAAGTACAGATCATCATTTTAGTCCATCTTCTTCTGAGCAACCTGTTTTTCCTGAGATTTTAGCAGCCCACCCCAAGCGATCCTACCCAACGCTGCCGCTTTGGTGGCCCCTTCAGGTTAAGGGGAATGTGCCCTTTTGTATTATTGTTTTTGGTGAGTGGATACCCAAAGTGTAGCCTGCCAGGCTCTGACGTATGAAATATGAAAATGATTGATCGGTTCTGTTCAGTCTCCAGCGTACATTTCTTATGTGGAGGGTGTAGGTGACTGCATCTACAGTCTCTGCATTCGACACTCCCCCTTTCAGGTCTCATTGAGAAGTAGAAAACAATGTAACTTTGTGATTCGGGAGTGACGTAGAGCGAGATTTGGGGCCATATCAAGGAGATGAAAAGCATATAGTTTTTATCAATAATAGAGTGCCTCGATGCCGCTCCCTTAGATACGAAGAAAAATCCCTCCAAGGACTGGGAAGTGTTTGAAAAGTCGACTTATTTTGTCGTGAACTAATGCCATATTCTCAATGGAAACTGTGAGTACTGTGAAACACGCACGATTTCAGCATAGAACTACACAACATTTTCACTTTTCTTAAGAACCACTTGATTAATTACATAACTAAGATTAAGGAACGTGAAAGAACTATAAAAATCTATTGGGCTATCAACAACATTAATATTAGTCAAGAGTTAAGTAATATAAAAGGTAATGAATTAAAAATATACACGGCAGACTTTGTAGATATGTTTACTAACCTACACCACAGCCTCATATTCAATAACATCAAAGAATTATTAAATTTGTGTTTCAATAATGCTAATAGAGCCAAAATAGCTACCAATGGTTATAAAGTTTATTACACAGCAGGTGATAATATAAATAGCAACTACAGGCTTTATTCTATACAAGATCTCTTATATCTGGTAGATTATTTGTTAAATAATAGCTATTGCATATTTGGAGACACAGTATTTAAACAGCGAAAAGGGGTACCTCAGGGAGGAAACTTTAGCCCTCTGTTAGCAGATCTTACGCTTTCTATATTAGAATACAAATACGCAAAAAGAAATAAACTATATTGTAATAGAATATTCGTTCCATATAGGTATATGGAAGATTTACTAATTATTCATAATTTAGAAGAGTACAAGCTAGAAGAAGAGTTAAATATGCTTATGGGGACTCTTTGGAAATCAAAAAAACTCATTTATCGGATAAAAGAAGTTACTATCTTGATCTTGATATTAGCATAATAAATAATAAAATTATAACCACTTTATATAATAAAACAGATGACTTCAACTTCAAGGTTATCAGATTCCCTCATGGAAATACCAACATTACAATGCAGAACAAAGCGTCAGTTATATTTACAGAGACTCTTAGGATAGCTAATACCTGTACTCTAATGCGTAATTTTATCATTAAAGTCAAAGAAATGATAGAACAGTTAGTTCAAAATGAATATAAAGAAACGTTAGTAATAGCCAATATTGTTAAATGCATTTATAGNAACAAGTTTATCAGCTACAAATACGGCTTGGACACAAAATTTAGTAAAATTGAAAAACTAGTTAATGACTTATTCTCATCAAGACAAGAAGGTAATTAAGGATAGCTAAAAGCGGCTTTGTTGATTCAGTTACCTTCTCTTCCTTTTCCTTTTCATAAATAATCACCTTGCATGTGGTTAGTGTTTTACCTCCTTGGCAGTTAGCAAGCTCCAGTAATTATAGGACCGACTCCATATAGACTCCAGTGCCTTTCTTCTTCTCAAATGAATACCCTACTCGTATACAAATACAGGACTCTTCTAAGCTACCTCTTTCACACCACTTTCTTTCAATTCCTGTTTTTGTACTTAGCCATTCTTTTAATTTCTGTTCCTTTACTTTACCATTGTACCTCTTTAAGCATTACTCTTAAGTATTGTGGTAGATATTTATTTACCACGTTGATTCCTGACATACTCCTTGGTTCCTGCTGTTCCTCACTTACTGAAGAGCCCCGAGGGACAGTAGGAACAAAGTGGTTCGCCTAAGTGAGGGGCGAAACGAACCACCCTACAGAATTACTATCTTATGGTTAGAGATTCCTTCAGAATCACAATTTGGACATTACCTTGGTAATGTGTTGAAGGACCTTTTGATCCCTGAAGCTTTGAAGACTATTCTTGAGTAAAAATGCCGCAATTCCTCATTGCTCAAATCTCGCTGCATACTTATGCGGCTGGTGAAGGATAATAAAAACTTCCCTTGAAGTACATTTCCGGGTGTACTTATTATACGAGAGAGTTCCACAGGTGGTAATCAACGACCCTTCTTTTAAACTCTTCGCAAGGACGCGTCGTATAGTTTTGGAGTACATTTTATGAAATAGCAAAATGCACACATCTATTCAGCGTTTATTTATTACTTGCATCAGGGAGCAACCCTCACGTCATGCACATGAGTGCAGGGTCGGGTCCTACCAACTGCGCTAAAGTTGCACAACGCAGTAACTGTTCTGCTCTAATATCTGCCCGACAGTGATATAGCACGGTAAGAGGGCGTTTTTATAACTCAGTACACTTACCACGGTACACATCTCATCCTGAATGCCCATCGGTAAGTATCCTGAACGTTGAGTGGTATCCATGTTAGTGCCGATGTCTTCCTATTCCCATGATATGGGGAGCTGGTGTCAAATAATGGGAGCGGTTTTGAGCTAGAAAAACGCGAAGTTACAAGTAATTAATGTGGTCGCAATGGTGCTAGAAGCTAAACTGTATTCCTTATAGCGTCCTCATTGTCTCTCTACCAGTTGTGTTCCAATATGTGGCACTAGGTGCGTTTCTGAGAAAAAGCTGCAACCCCCGACGGCGACGGGCCTATGGAGGTCGACAGTGAATGGTCGACTGCCTCATTTATCTGAAAAAGCGTCTCAGCCATTACAGAGCGCATAGCGGGTTACAACGCCCTTCCTTGTATCTGCAATCCTAATCAGCTATCCAGATTTGAGTTCAAGCAATGGCAAAGAATATATTATGATCATTCCCTGGCTACATTATAGCTCAACTATCATGTGACCTGAAAATGACCACGGTTGATCAAGATTGGAAGCAATCGTAAATTATACACCATTCAAGACCTACTGAGAGCTTCAAATTCGAAACTAGTGTTAAACTCATACCTGCAACTAGTTTTACATGTATTGCCAGTGACAAATGATCTAAATCACCAAATGCTCATGGAAGAAGTGGTTATCGGAAACACTGCTCCAAACAAAATTGCAGAAATTTTGTCAGTAAGGGGATACTTTGACCACAATTTCATGCTCCCTCCGAATATATGACTGAACGTGATCTCCAAACCCTGGCGAGATTTACGATTGAAGTGGACGATTTGGACGCTGCTACATCCGCAGGCATCACATTACGTGCTCAGAGGTTAAATCTTAGATTTCGGTAAGAATGAAAGCAAGAAATTGCGGAAATTTGAAGTCATTCAGTATCCAGATTCCTCATGAGCAGGGTTCTCCGATGAGCTTATTTCCAACTTCTCTGATCCATTCTAGCAAAATTTGTGGCAACCGTCAGTTGACGGTGAATTCATAGGGGTAGTATTATTTTGGATGCTCCTTCGCTATTCGCTATCTTTTCGTGTATGGACTTGAAAGTTTTAATGCATGCGCTTAAAATCACTTTCCCCACTTACAAGTTTTTCGCGAGCGCCTACTTTCATACATCTCATCATATCCTCAGCACCTGTAAATACCTTCTCCAAAGTTTGTCTCTAATTCATCCTAAATAATGAATAAGACGGCAGCATGATGGTCATAAAATGAAATCCAGGAGCATTCATATTCATATCTTACTGTCTTGCGTTAAAAGCAAGAACGATGATGATTGAGCAGTTCTCTAATCTTAGACGTCAATTTATTGCCTCAGGCGGGCTTCGATATACGTTCGATAAAAAAGGACCTCGAGTCACTCTCTCAATTACGAAGTCTTTCAATATATGTGAGTTATGACCTTTGTTGCCCTTTTCTGTCACACTTTCCCTTCATCCCCCTCTATCCTATATCACAAAAATCCAGGGCAGTAAATATGTTATGCGCACTCCGGACGGACTTTTTCACCATGCCACGACCTGCTCATTCTAATGATGCTTCTACATTTTGGTAGTCTACCGATGCCAGACCTTCATTTCACTATTGGTCGAATGTTCCTTGTCTCGTTTGCGTTTCCTTTTTTGCCAGATGACAATCTCGCTGCTTTTTCTTTGGTAATGCCTAGTAATCACTGTATATCATAATGTACATACATATGGCACAAAGGATAGGAATAATGTCATTAGCGTGATTCAAGATGTTTTCGAGAAGCGGCTCGAATTCGGCTTTCACTCATAATCGATAAGGTGTTTCGAATACGTACGTTGCCTACGCAATGAATTGCGGTTTCCAAAGATGTACAAGCCAGCTCTCTTCTCCTCCTAAACAAAATAATTTGAAAGTTCTAGTAAGCCATGGTAGGAAAAAGAGTAAGAGTAAAGGAAACAAATACATGATTCGTTTCACCTCTTACTCAAACGAATCGTGTTTTTCGCTGACCCCTGAGGATCATCAGTGAGTGGGGTTAGCGAAGAGTAGGTTATAAATAGTAAGGTGAAAAAAGTCATACAGGTGTGTAAACCAGAATAAAAAATGTCATTGAATATGATAACTAGAGCAAAAAAAGGGTAACAAAATGAACATGTGGAAGAGATAGTAACAACTGTAAGCAGAACTGTTATTGTTATACTAGCCTAAAGTTAACTGATGTGATGAATACGGTATAAATGTTAGCAATGTGTGTCCATGTGAATACTCAGTTAGATTAGAGCGTACTATATATCTGACAGCATTTATCTCGAAGTCCCGCTGTGAAGTTAGAGATAGTACTATGTAGGGTTAAGATCTAGTATGTGAGGAATTAATTATTTCACCTACAAACTTTTTAATAGTTCTAAAATCATTATTAATTACATATTTATAACAGATAAATTTATTTTGTACAAGCATTTAAGTAAATTAACTGATACAAATTCTTGTTCTTAGTTATTATTTAGCAACGTCTTAATAGGTGTTTGAAGCTTACCTGTGAAATTATAAGTTCACTACAGGTGCCAGCTATTCTGAGCGCTTCAGTATAAATGACTGACCCTTAATTCTCCTTGATGATACTAGAGTTAGCATAAGGTAATCTGATCACAATGAATTTAAAATCGTCAGTTCTGTTATACATTTTGGTATTAATTCTATTGGTATTTATTATGATTACCAAGTTAGTACCAAGAGACAGTTGCTAGTAGTATAATTTATATAAGTTGTTGGTGAAAAAAGTATATTTTTATACACCTTTCCCAGTTCTGCGTTTACAAGACTAATGATACATGATATGAATGATTGTGTATTACTAATAGGTCATCCACATACCTAGAGGGATGAACACCTTAGTTTTGACTCTCATGGTGCTTTTGTCATAAACAAACTCCGTAATGGAAAGAGTAAGGTCGGCCAGTAGAGGGCTGAAGTTCTCGCCATGCAGTTCTCCATTCCTTGGCTTGAACTCAAATATTCCGAAGATATAATATCTATTTTCTAACAAATATTGCACTAGATATAGTAAATCTTGTTTTTGATAGTACCTGTAGTTGTATTTCGATTTTGTTTTATCTGTACAGAGAAGCTATGATATCCATTAGCAGCTATCATAGCTTTATTGGAACGATCGAAGCTTATATCTGTGAGTACTCTTATACTACATGAAATATCCGTATGTTTAAATAGTAAAGATGTCTGTGAAATCGGCAGTGTATACTTTGAGGTTACTGCCCTTCATATTGTGTAACTCGTGACTGATATAAGTATTATTAATAGACAAAAGTTTTTACGTTACGTTCTTGTACATTACTGGTGTAATTAGTGAAATGTTCTTTGAGATAACTAAAAATGTTATCCAATTCAATGGAAACTGGCTTCAGGCCACTGTGTGAAGCACCTACATGAACCTGAATTTCACAGAACATTTATGTAGCTTAGGTAATGCTTAAATTCTAGGCAAATTTATCTTGTTGTTAACTATAATGTTGTTACACTTACAGAGCATTTTATTTTCAGACATAATCTCACCTTTATTACCTTGTTCAATATATTGGTAAGTTTAATTACCTTCCGTACTCAATAGTAAGCCAAGCCAGTAACGTAATCAAACTTTATCTCCATTTCTTTCAATAGGATTATTAAATAATACTTCTCACATACTATACCGTAGTTGTTACTAGCTTTATCTACTGGACGAAATATATAATTTCTATGATATTCTCTCAATGTTTGTTAAGGAATTTTATCATACTAATCAATTTTAGAATTATTTAAGTTATGTCTGCTTCAGAAATATTTAACTACTATATCAATGATATGGTGTAGTATATTCTTTATCTCATTCCGCGCTACTCCTGAATCTACCCTATATTTTGTTCCTTTTGTAATATGCGTCGAAGTTAGGCATCTGTTATAATGTTTAGTCACTTGTGATTACATGTCCATGACTCTCCTCACTATATTTTTCACAACTTTCACTACTACATTACATTCTTCAAAAAGAACATTTGTCATATTACCTATGTTAAGAGTTTTCATAAGCTAATTACAATTAGATATCGACTCAGAAACTTCATTAGTACACTTATGAGTTATTCTGATAGGAATATAATCTGTATCAATACGTTTATTATTATAAATGAGATTCTTAATGAATGGGGAGAAAATTCTACTTCTACAGCGAACTACCATTTTACATTGTGATATTTCGTACTTCTTTGTTCATTTCTTTTTTGTTGAAGTTGAAATAAAATTGTGATAAAATGCACATTATCATTAGTTTAGTTATAATTACTAACTTCCTTCAAAAGGCATTTTTGTACAGATAATTGTATTATTTTCTTAACTTTTGGTTTTCTCATGTTTTAAGCAATCTGTATTGATGAAATGGTTCTTGAGTATCTTCTTTCAAATTGATCATATCTAAAATTTCTTCATATGTGTTATTTTCATTTCATTTCTTTTTCTTATCGCTGTTTTCCCTTACTTTTGTTATTTTCAATGAGTAGTAAGATGAATTACATTTCATCATAAAAGGGTTAACTGTATTATTAATATTCCCATACCCTTTAATACCATCGTTTAATCCAAAAGGATATGGTGTCATTAATAACTTTACCTAAAATAATTTTTTTTCTAATAAGATGGCTTTATTATTCAATTCCACTGAGTCCAATACTATAACTTTGATCCCTTCACAACAGGCAAAAAATGGTCGTAATGGTGTATGTTTTTTATGCGTATTCATGTTGAAAGTATGCTCTCCGCTTCTCTCTTTTAATTCTCTAACTCTCATTCCTACACACTGTTGTCAACAGTCATTGCAACTTAGACAATCAACAATGTTATTAGTATTACAGGTGATGTTAGTCGCTTAAATGTTTTTATTTTCGTTTTTGTAACCTTGGAATAAATGAAGCGCTCATTAATCGCAATAATTCAAACTTTACAATTTATGCTACCTATATAACCTCCGTTATCATTACAGAAATCGTTAATGATATAACTATTAGCCTATTTCTTTATAATAAAACTATTGGCCTCTCCTACCCTTATAAATTGTGTGGTTGTGTGATAATTGTTTTCAGTGACTGTGATTTTTTGTTTTTCGACCTTTAATCTAACAAGGGAAGGATCCCAAGTCAAAGTGACCATTTGAAATGTGACCTATACTGCTACGCGTATTTTTTGATGCTGATTTCAAATCTGTATTCAAAATCTGCCGAACGATTCTCTGAACGAAGTTATGGAGGGTGGTCTCCGTAGAGCGCTCAACAGGGGAAAGCACAAAAGCCATGGTCGCCGGCAGCCTAGGAGTGGCGGCTTGGAGTGGATGTAAGTGTGACGCTTCACAGGCACGGGACCAAGGATCGGGTTTGGTGGGTGGCGGCCTTTTATCATCTTGCAGGACTTTTCCTTTCCCTTTCTTTCTTTCTAAGTTAGTTTTACCGCCTTCAGCGACTTTCAAAATGCTGGAGGCGAGTCACTTCCGAGTGAGTTTCTTGAACCGTCTGACATCTACTCCAATCACCAACGTTATACAAATTCTATTCTTACTGTAATACATTTCAAATTCACAGTGGATAACTTTTACCTATTATAAGCGTATGCGATAATCTTGCACGAAGTGTTAAAAACAAAAAAGTATTTCACAATTAGCGCAACGAATGAAAAATTTCACTTTTCTGATAGCGCTTTCCAGCTGGATTTGTTTGTTATCTCGCTTTAACCAATGTTCTGGGAAGAAGAACCTGCAACTACTCTTTGGACACTTCCACATTACCAAACATCAACGACCCTCTAGATGTGCTTGCTGTTTCCTCTTCATCATCCAGTTCCCTCAGTGGATCGGCCTCCCCGTCCTCAATCACGCAGTCTTCGTCGCCCTAAATATCGAGGTCTTCGTAAAAGGGATTCCGCAAGATAGAGAAAAGATAGAGAACAGAAACTATCTATCAACTTGTGCTCCTTCCTTGTCAGGGCTCACAGGATCCGAAATACAGTGCGTTTCATAATTATAAGGTCACCCCAGATTTTTGCGATTCTGAAGAAAGCAGCCGGAATGGAATTTTTTGGCAAACACTGGAAGATTTCTCGTCACAATGTACCTCCGTACTCAAGTTTAGGTCGCAATATCCTTCACTTCAAGTTTTTTACGAATTTTTCAAAGATAGTGTCGGCTTTTGCACCGTTTCATAATTATAAGGTCACCCTGAGAAAGTAAATGATTTATCAATGTTAATGGCATATGTACAACAGTTAATAATCTATGGCTCCTCCTTGTTTAAGAGCAATATCAAAGAGTCTGCGTGGCATTCTAGGAACTAAGTTTCGAAGAGTTCCTCATCGATTGCTCTCTATGCTTCGGTAATCGCCCGGTTCAGCTCTTCTGTGCTCTGGAACTGACGGTTATTCGCATAAACCTGTCTGACTATTATGCCCCAGATATGTTCCATCGGATTGAGATCGGGACTGCAGGCTGGCCATTTCAGGACGCTTACTTATTGGCATTGCAGCCACTCATCCGTTGCACGGCTCACATGAATGGAGGCGCTGTCTTTTTGAAAGACGTAGTTGGGGTAGCCACGGCTTAAAAGGGTACTAGATGATGCCTCAAGACTTTCTGGTATTCCTCTTGAGATCCATTCTGCAGCTCACGAAGGCTAGATCCAACGCGACATCATTGCAGAATGCACCCCACACCATAAGACTTCCCCACCGAAATTGCGACCTAAAGTGAACTGGTTCCTTCCTCAAGTCGAGCCCGTAGTTCTTGCTTCCGTAAAGACCGTCCAAATTGAACTTCTTTTGATCCGAAAAGACGATTTGAATAGGAATTATTCAGCTCTATGGCGGGATTTTGATGCAGATCTACCTTTCCCAATCTCTCCCTAGGTTCATCTTTGCAAATCCGAGTCGAGCCTCTCTGTGGCGATCGGTGATTCGCGGCACCTTCTCCATTGCTTGCCTGGTGACTTTCTCGCATCTTCTTGCTCTCCAGACTGTAGTTTTCGACACAGAGAGGTTCAATTGGCTGCTTCTATAGTCTGCCGGCGTGCCGGCGTGCGTGCCGAGGTAGTGCTAGCGGGGAGGAGGTAGGAAGACGGTCGGTCGATGCGGTCGCGCGTCCAAGCCCTTTCGAAGGGCAGAAAACAAGGAAAAACAAGATTAAAAGCGATTTGCATAAGCCCCTGGTTGCTTGGTTTTTGATCTTGTTTTTCTTTGTTTTCAGCCCTCCGAAGGAGCTTGGGCATGAGGAGACACGAAGGAGACATGAATCTCTAGATTCACCGACATACACATCAACACACACCGACACACACAAGCCTATCAGCACTTTTTTCCTTTTCTCCTCGGGAAAACAGCAGCAAAACTCGGAACTGGTCAAAATTGGTCGCGATTATCGCGTTTACAGCTATGTATTTTCACTCTACATCTCTGCCGTCTGTACTCCTACAGCTCCGACAGCCCCTGCGCACTTGCGGTAGAGGTAGCTGAATGACTCATCCGACCACAGCCCTCTCTGGGAGGGTTACTGTCCATATATTCTAGTGATACTGTCCGCGCTTCCGAAACGGTGGTACAAGTTAACTGGCAGCGCTGAAGAAATACTGAAGAACGGTAGTTTATCGCTCTGTGTGCACATATGATTATCCGCTAATTCTATTCTGGAGGTTTACGTGATTTCAAGTAGCCCCTTCGTGAGGTAAATGTGGTGGCGCGGTGAGGCATGGTACCATGCATCGGCAGATTGGTGGGCAGATCGGTCTGCTTGTTTTGCGCCCGATAGTTGCGACCACATAAGAAAACATAAGTTGTCAATAATAGACTCTTCTACCAGCGCCATAAAATTGGAGCTCATGGACCAGATCACAAATTTCAAGGTTACGTTTCACTTTGGAACCTCTATATCCTTCCGAAGGTACGAGGTTTCTTTCGCAAGGTTACGGGTCCATCGTCGCTGTTATCATCAGGAGGCCGGGTTGCGGATAACGGGTTTGTTTTGACAGCGTCGAAAAGTGTGGTTCAGAAGCACTTCATTACCACCTCTTCCTGGGTTGTGCTGCACGTTATGCTGCAAGAACGAAAGTGCATGTTGTGCTGCAAAAACGGAAGTCCTTCATCAAGTACGATGACACCACCTTCGGTCAGAAGATTTGGTGGTAACATGTGAAGAGTGTTCGACCCAATGAATCATTTGGACCCTTTCTTCTTGAAGCCTCTCGAGCCCATTCTGAGCAAACACTTAGTGTTCCTCTTTTTGTTTCGAATGTAGCTCCACCCTTACTCGGCCAGTGCAAAAAGGGTGCAAGGTGTAAAAAAAATTTTCCTCGTAGTACCTTCCCAGTGTTCCTAAATTAAGAGGGAGCTCCGTTGATGTCCAATATTGAGCTCAAAAAGTTTTGCAAGCGTTCAGGACGCATTTCATAGAAAAGCAAAGCAGTCACATGCACAAAGGAACCGAACTTTGATGTCATGCCTACCATTCCACCGTCTTATCAGCTGCGCACCGTTGCACACCTTTGTTCGTCTCGGTGATCCGTTCGTTACTGTGGTATAATACAGGGAGGCATCGGTCCCGTAACTTTGTTCCCAGAATCGTCTAGCAGATTTGGAACACAGATTTAAGATCAGCGTTTGAAACCATCAAATGGGATATACATCTAATCTTCAATGGCCACTGCGACCAAGTGTCCTTACCTTGTAGGAACACGTCTTGAATTGTCAACTTTAGCCCATCCACCGCAGTGCAAGCCCCGCCTACTTTGATTAGAGATTTGATTATCACTTTTTCAGTGGCGTCTTACTACTCTTCCTGCGCCTCAAAACAATTTTGAGCAGCCGTTAATTCTCGAATAAGGTCCTGTAGACCACGTTGCAAACCCCTCCCTAGCAAACCCCAGAGATTCGAACAAATTCCTTCTATAGGAGTTTAACCAGTTTTTTTCTCAAGTGGTTGAATGTTTTAGACGGATTTACATATAACATAGAATAACAAAAAAAGATGCCTAGAAAAATTAAAAATTAGGAATCATAGAATATATGATTTTGGTTCGCCCACTCCGGTGCGGATTTCGCTCGCTTTGGGAATCCTACCCAGTTCTCTATAGCCTCTGACCTTTCACGCGTTGGAGGACAATCTAGAGATAGTTATGAATTCTTGATGTCAACTCTAGTGCAAACCCTGCCCGTTTGAGGAATTCGACTACATTTTGTCAGTCATCTTCTAACCATTTTTTCTCCCGTGTACTGGAGTTATGATTCCTGTTTCTTTTTGAACAAAGTTACGAATGCTGATTTTAGTCCAGCCAGTCTCAATGTAAACTTTATCTGCCTCAAAGATTTGACCTCATCCGTTCCATCACTTCTAACCATCTTTCTCCCGCCTTTTTGCACGTTTTCAGACAGAGCAGTTGATTTTTGATTTCAGCTCCGCCACCTGAGTACAAACCCCGCCCGCTCTGGAGGTTGGATAACATTTCTTCAGTAGCCCCGGCCTACCTTTTCCGCGTTCTAGATCATTGCTGAACAGGGTTGCGAATAGCTGATCTTAGTCGCGCCCATCTCATTGCAAACTCTACCCACTTTGGAGATTCGGCAACATTTCTACGATAGCTCCTAGAATTTCTTCCACATTTTAGAATGTTTTTGAAGAGACTTATACACGTTTTTAAAAGTGTCATCCGTTTGAATGCAGCCTCGCCCTTCGCGGTCGAAGCTAACAAAATTATATATAATAAAAAAAGGTGTATTTCATTCAACTGCACGCTCTGCCCGTCAAGAAAGAGGTTCTCGAGGGTTGTCCAGCACAATCTAGGTCTTGGTAATACCCTTCATTTTTTCCTGGCCTCTACGCCTTCGTTGAACCGAGTTAGGAATTTATGTAGAAAGTTCCGCTCACCTTGAGCACGCTCCTTCCTCATTTGATTTGTTGACCCATTCCAATGTTGCCCATTTCTTCATAGTGTCTGAGTGTCATGGAGACATAATGAGTAGTAACATTGAGCACCACCCATTCCGGTGCATGACCCGCCCCCTATGAGAGGGACTGAGCTTATATGTGTTTTTTTAACCTTATCCCAGGTTCCACCCAAACCGGAATTGACCAATCTCTCTAGGTCTTCTTTAGCTGATACCGACAGACACACAGATAAACAAACAGGCAGAAAAACAAACAATACACCAATTTTTTTTATACAGGGTGTCCCAAAGTTATGGGCGCTAATTCACGACAAGGTAATTAGAGCTTATGAGCTGAGAGTGACAATGGAAAATATATGCACGTTTGCTAACACTATATGCTACAACATGATACAATCACATTTGAAAATATCCTCCATGAGCGCGGGTAGAGGCCCAAATTCTGCTCTTACACGTGTTGCATGCAGGTATCCTCCATTTATTTCCAACCATTTTTCAGTCTTTGTTTCTAGGACTTCTAACTGTGACTGCAAACTCGACAGGTCCTTTTTTGATCATGGACGATACGGTCGAGTCGAGTGAGTTAAAATCTGTAAAACTGGATGTTCATTCTTCTTTGCTAATAAAGTCGGGCCACTAGCGTTGGCACCGCTAGCTGGCGAGCTTGCATCTGTGGGTTGGAGTACGTCCTGCTAAGAGGACTGTGAGCTGTTTCAGGAAGCGGAGTAGGATCAGGGCTTCATTACGTCCATCTTCGCCGTTTTTTTGGATCACCCAGAACCACGTTCGACTCGCGAACGGATCATTTAAATAGTCCTATCCTTGGAAACACGACTTCTTACCCCTCCCTGGTTTGCATTCTTCTCTGTATCGTCAGTAGCCTGTTGTACGGATGTTGTAGGAATCACAAGAATTTTTATTGGGCCTTTCCTCTTCACGCATGCCAGTGATTGCAAGTGGCATTGAATGAGTCTCAGCCATTCATAACATACTGGGAGCTCCACTTTATAACCATGCAGACTGCAAAAAACTTACTTGTGCAACTTATCAACAGCAGATGAAGTGAATTTGATAATTTACTTCCAACTTATAAGTTTATGATTTTTGGCGCCCATAGTTTTGGACACCCTTTATATGGTAAAGATACTCGGCGGCGAGCTGCTCGAAATACAACATGTGTCACTCCTAAATTTCGTTTTTTGTTGAGCAACGATGAAAAGTGTCTCATCCTACCCTAATCTGCATAAAAACCAAACGCATGCGACCAAAAAAGGATTTTTTAGTAATGTCTAATTTTGAAAATATATACCTTGCCTGTGTCAGAGACTGGGAAGCTGCACGTGGGCATTCATATGCCGAAAATAGTGACAAAAACGAGTCTCATTCCCCGGACTCAAGGGAGCCTTTAATAAGACAGCGTTGGATAGGTGCGCTCGAAAGAGGAAAGTAAAATCTCAGGGCCAACATGGACTGCTCAGAAGGGGAAAGCTAAGAAGGCGATCTGTTCCTCTAATGCACGAACCCTTGAATCGGGAGCGCGTATCAAAAACATTGTAGTGGTAGCCAGAAAGATCAAGTACGACGTCATCGAAATGATCGGGACGGGAAAGCACCGCCCGTTGCGCGCCGTTTTCGAAACTCGAAAAGACTTTATTGGAGAGTTGGCAAGACGTCGCAAGGCTGGATGGGCGGCATATAACTCCATAAGAAGCGTACTAGAAGACACCAGGGACCGCAAACTTCGAGCAGACTTATTCAATTCAACAGTGTTGCCTGCCCTCAGCTACGCGGGAGAAACCTAGGCTCTGACAGAATCACTGGAAAGACATTTAATGTCCACCCAAACTTCGATTGAACGTGGTCTTTTGGGGCTAACGCCGAGCCGGCAACGAGAGCTCAAACTTTATAATTCCGGCGTCAGAGCAATGTATAAAGTTAAAGACGTTCTAGTTCACGTCAATGAAGCGAAGCACAGATTTGCCGGACACCTAATGAGAAGAGAAGATGGATGATGAAGCTCGGCTACTATGCGAGTGAAGAAGCGGCCGCATGGCCGTCCTCCTTTACGATGGGCAGATCTCTAGCTCATCGAAATAACGTCTATGATCCGGAGTCCTTTAGGACGATTACGTACTGGACAACCAGAGCTCAAGATCGAGAACATTGGAAAAGAAGTTGGGGCCCGCGTAAGGCCAATCGCCGTGCTGATTCGTCTAAGTATCTAAGTATCTAAGTAAGTACTATTGCTTGGAACATGGGTCAGGCGCCGTCGTGTGGGTGTCCCCGTCTCAACACGCACTCGGTCAGATCGATTTTGAAGATTGATTTGTACGAAAGCTCGACAACCTGAATCGGACATTTGCGATTGAGGAGATGTGGCCTAACCCTAGCTCCAACAGTCTTCGTTGTTTACACACCAACATCGAGCTACGAAGAAGAAGAGCTGGAATCGTTCCACATGGATCTGAAGAGGCTCTACAGTGAAGACCATGCTTTGCACAAGGTCACCGATGGTGACTTCAACGCCAGAGTTAACCTAGGATAAGGGCTAGAGACCCCACATCGGGACATACGGAGTGTAGGGGACTGAGCAGGGTGAAAAACTGCCCGAGTTTATTAAGTCAACCTCCACTAGCCATGGTAACTCGCCGTTCAGGAAGCCCTCTCATTCCCAATGCACATGGGAGTCACCCGGTGGGAAGCTCCATAATGAAAGAAAGCAAAACATCGTCAACCCGAAGTTTCGCCTGATTAGCGTCGCTGTTGTTCCGAAATTCTACACTGGATCAGACCATCTTCTCCTCCTCGCTTAACTTTTCAGTGCGTGGAGAGAGAGCTGCGAAGCTCAAGAAACGAAGCCCCAGGACTGTTGTCAACTGAGATCACCTCGCTTCACATGCGGATTTGTGGGATTAGCGACAACATCGATGGAGAAGGTCGTCGAACATCTTCACGATAGTGCCAGAAAAGCAAAGAGTCTCGAAAGTGTCAAGAAACGTCTCTCTGGAGACTTTCAAGCTGATAGCTAGCGTGGAGTCGCGCGAGCTGCAGGCAGTATCCAGCCAACGTCCTATATGCAACGCAATGAAGGATGATGTGAAAGAATGTAGAACAGCGGCTTTTGGAGGAAGAACAGGCTGGGAATGAAATTCGCAAAACTCCTCTGAATTCACTATGTCGTCATGACCAAACCCTTACTGAATTTGGAAGACGGTGGACGTGGTCATTTACGAATTATACTCTTGTCTCTTCGACAGCCACGTCTATTGGAATGGAAGGAAGTGGTCCGATTCTCCGGTATCCGTCAGAAAGCAAATGCCACTTCGTTTAGAACCAGCAAGACTGCTGCTATATAAGAGAGGAGACCCAGACGACATTGGCAATTATCGCCCATTCCTGCTTTCAGTAAACTACGAGGGGGTCATATATAAAGGTTGGCAGAATATTAGATGAAGAACAGCCATGCCAGCACAGATTCTCGGAGAGGTTTCAGTACAGTCAATCGTATCTCCACCGTTACAAGACTCACTGAAGTATCGCGAGAGTGCAAAACACCGTGATCTTTTGCGTTCTTTGTTTTTAGAATGCCTTCGATACAGTCGAGACGGAAGCGGTAGTCTAAGCGGTAGGCAACTATGTTGTTCTTGCTCAATATATAAAGATGCTCTGAGACTCAACAATAACTTCACGACAAGGATCTCGCCATTCTATAAAGAACAAGAACCTGAAGTGAGGGAGTCCACGGGGCGATACTATTACGCCCAAACATTTCAAGTAGGCATGGGAGTGGAGGTCGATGGCAGTAAATCACGTCATCTCCGCGTTGCAGATGTGATGTGATCGTGCTTCCCAACATCGAGTAGGTAGAGCAAATGCTGGCACAGTTCAACAACGCCTGTGGGAAGATCGGTCCAAAATTGAACCTAATAAAGACAATGTTCATGGAGAACGGATTGGTACCTGTCGCATTTTTCCTTGAAAGGAACGAATAGGGATGATCTAGCTACGTCTTTCTAGGTTGACAGGTCAACGTGATGAACGACCTAGCTCCAGAGCTGAGCAGTAGGAAACGCGCGGCGTGATGAGTATTCAGGAGCTTCGAAGGAGTAGCGAAGAAGACAATGAACACTCTGCTCCGCGCTCACCTTTGTGACATTGCGTTCCTTCCTGCTTTGACGTACGCGTCAGAGACTTGGACTCAACGAAATCGGGGTGAGCACGCAGTTAGAGTCATTCAGCTCGCTGTAAGAAGTACTATGCTCGAGACTTTCCTGTATGATACTCCGCTCCGGTGTTCTCCAACTAACGGAGATCAGAATGCCCTTGATTACGCCAAGAAATCGAAAATCAGGTGAGTCGGATACCTCATGTGATATAATATTATGATAACTGCTGGTCCAATGAGGTTCTAACTGGAACCTTGGGACCTCAAACGAACACCATGACGGCCGCCCTCCTGGTCAGACTTCTTCACGAAAGCTTTCAGGGAAAGGGATGATTGGCCCCGTGCTTCTTGAGCAAGTACGATTCTCTGGACTACTCTGGCTCGCGACAGTTATGAATGGAGACGAGACCGGCGCCCGCTTAAAGAAATCGATGATCAAAGGAACACCCTGGTTGCTCAGAGATTCAATTGTCCGACGGTGTCTAAC
>UZAF01018420.1:17402-30019 GCA_900617895.1 Haemonchus placei | reverse complement strand
AGCATGTTGTAGCACATAGTGTTGGCTAACGTGCATAGAGATTCCATCATCTTTTGCAGCTGATTAGTTTGGAATACATTGCTATAAATCGGCGCCAATAATTTTGAGACACCCTGTACATTTCAATGCTACATATGGGCTTTTTGCCGATTTGTGGCATTAGAGTGATGGAAAAGGCTCACAAAGGGCGTGAATGATTTGGTTACGTTCTACTTAGGTCTTATACGAAAACATGAGCTATGAAACTCCATCTAACTTTGAATGTTGATAGGATGATGACTGTAAGGTTATCTCGAAAGAGTATGGAACCGTCAGGTTCATCTAGAGAATACGTAGCCCTTTATCTTCTTCAGTATTACGGTTGCGGTTGTTTATAATGCTGGAAGTTTATGTTTTCCGATTTAGGCCATTTTTATTGTTAATAAAATTACAGTTGAATCCAACCACAACAACGACCACAAGCGCCCCAGTAACGGATGCAGATGGTAGCACTACAACTGCTGCCCCCACTACTATGAATCCCAACCAGGTTCTGAATAACGTGAGTGCTCGCTTTGTCCCTCACCACTATACATAGTCATTTACTGTTCCAGCAAAGATCTGGTTACAGTAGTGCTGTAGTGAAAGCGACCTTGTTTATCAGCCTTGTGATTTCAGCTGCAATTCGCCGATGGAAGCCGTCCGAAAACGATCAGCTGGGGCTGTAAGCGAGGGGTCGAGGTGTGCTGCGGCACGGACTGTTGTCCTGCTCCAGTCAGCAACAACAATGCAGCTCCTGGTGCTGGTGGAAGTGTCGGTGGTGGAGGAGCGGCTGGAGTCGCTCTTGGGTAAGTTACAGCTCCAGAATGCTATAACCTTCGTCGCCATTTGTCAACAATTGTTGTTGCTTTGTGTTTCATTGAAGTCGTGCAGTGAAGGGAGTGTGGGTCCCGAATTACTCGCTTACGTGTCATTTGTTCCTTTCTGTTCAATTGAGTGGTTCTTTGAGGAGAAGAGAAGGGGATTCTCCTTCAGTGGCGCTATGTATAAGGCAGGAGACTCAAAGAAGGTGTAAAAGCCAGAAGCTAGACGTATGGGACAGCGTGAGCTTCTCTCTGCGAAGTGGAACCCATCCTACATGAGTTCCAGTACTTTCCAAGAATCTCTGCTAAACCATTGTTTACTATTAGAAGTAACTCATAGTGATGGGCGGTACTAACACTGGAATACCGAAATCATCTTATGCTGTTCCGCGAATCCCCCTCCTCGTCATTTGACTGCATATCCCCCGTAAATTACGAGAAGCCATGGAGTGCAAAGCTCAAGGCAAGCGAGCGCGAGCGGCCCCAAAGGAAAGATGAAGGAACGTGATGAAGCAGGAACTTCCACAAGCTGAGGTAACGGCAGAAGATGCCGCAGACTGACGAATAAGGCGGAACCTAACAAAATCAGTGGATACGCGGAATCAACGCTAGAGAGAAGAAGAAGTCTCCTCGTTCAGTAGAAACGGAGAAGGAGTACCCCGTGATCAGTCGGCTACTCAGCCATATGCATAATGACGTTAGAAATTACCGATATCGCTACTGAGGCGTACAATCCTCAGATGGAGGAATATGAAGGTAAAGTTCGAGACATTGATCAGCCCCATTATGCCCCCACTTGTTCGATTTCCTCTCGGATTCCAAAGGCGGTCGAATGTATAGTTGCCCTATACAGGGACTTGCGAACGCTAACCGTGTACAACTCAGTAGACTTATTTCCTTGAACGAGTCTAGTGGACGATGCTGTGTAGGTTAAATCCTGGATATTCGACCAGGCTGATTAATCATTCCATCACTACAGAATTGGTTAGTTGATGTTAGACTCGTTTGGAAAGTCCTGACTTGTGGACCTGGTGGCCTTCGCAAATCATTGTATAGTATATATACAAAACGCCCGACGATTTTCAGTAGGAGTCGAGTGGGTGGACATATTCCTCAAACGAGACTGATCAACGCAAAAGATTTTATCCTTCATCCTTTAGATGAGTCTGGTGCATTCTGACTAACTCTATTCGATGAAGGTTGGTTAGTCTGGGCGGGTAATGATTCGTGCCCCAGGTGAAGCATGTTAAAAATTTGGGTCCAGGTGATACTTGACCGTAATAGACTTCTTGCAGCGAGTACCTTTCTTTTTGATTGGTTCAATGTTATCGAGATGTAATTTGTAGTGATGATCAGCGTACTGGTACAATTGGTGATGGAATTGGAGTGGCAGCATAGCGAGATCTGTGTTGCTTTATAATCGCTTTATTCTGACTCTAGTCATACTTGCTTCCGCCACAGCTGCGAGATTTCCATCGTTAGGAAAATTCTGTAAACGGTCTAATCAATGCGTGTTATTCTGACTCTGGCTGATTCTTGTTATATGTCATGTCAATAAAGCGTTCTGCAACTGTTTCTGGGAGGTTAGCATCCACCTGCCTGCTGCACGACTCCTACCGTACTCTATCCTACCGTGTTTGTGTCCCCTATCTTCTCCATCTAATTATGAACTTTCCTTCTAACCAAACGATCATCAATCGCTTCGATTCAGACTTGCGCTTCTATTGCTACTCTGAACGGCTGTAAGTGAGTGATTTAGCGACTAACTTTCGCTAACGCCTTATCTAACCTCAGTCCACACTATGTTCTGTTCCGTCAACCCTTAACTTACCCTGTGGCTTGAGCTGGTAGAGAGAGGTTCGAGACTTCACCTTCATTGTTGCTTTTTCCTCCGGTCATGTTCTTCTCACCCATCGTTAACTAACTCCATCCAATTTCAATGTTTTTTCACTATTTTTCTTATGTTGAAGTTTGTTTCCACACTTCGAGCTGTCCGCCCACCCCAGCGCATAGAGAATGTTATCGATTTTACGCGCGCAAAATCAATTATCTCGTTGACAAGGCAGTTGCGTGCGTAAAATCGATTTTTTGGTTGACAGGACAGGTTGAAGTGTGGGAGCAGCTTGCTTTGCATGGTCCAGCATGAAATACTTCTTTTATCACTCAATCTATTCTTTCAGCATCCTTATCCTCGTACTTCTATCCTGTTGTTGTTGTGTTTTCATCGCCTACAAATGTTGTCGTTCGGCTTTTGATGGTTGCCTACCTCAGAGCGATCATAAACAACAAGAGGGCTATCCAGGTGAGACAGATTCGAAGTTTTTTTTTTTCAAATATTTCCCAGAGTTCGAATTTTTGGACAGCTGAATCGATGAACGCAGCATTGAACAATGCAAAAGTAGTTTTGAGTCCGAGTTTCCAATACGAAATGTGACAGTTTTGGAAATGGGCCAATGGATGGAACATGGTGTTGTCCTCTGCAATAACAATACTGTGGAGCCTTTTAATGTAAACTTCTATTAATATCTTTCCGACATACCGGTCTAGGAAGTTTTTCGTGTCTGAGGGTGAGGGTTAGTCAAACACAATGGCCCACGGATGCTCAGGGTGTTGGTTGCCAAGGTTTCTGAAAGGAAATACGTACCAGTGACAATACAGCATGTTCAAGTGAGCTCTTCCTACGATCCTTCCAAAAAGTGCGCAGAGCCGGTTGTAGGTATTCAGTTAAAGCCGTATTACTCAGAACGGAATGATCCATAGCGGTCATTTTGTGGCGAGCCTCACTGGGAAGAAACTTGGGGGCTCGAACAACGGACATGTAACGTTATCAGGGTGAGAAGTGGATCTACTCCTCAGGTCAAAGTGCAGAATTCATTCAATGATTGTTACTATAAGTCTTACCCCGAAACCATTGCCTCGCTTTAAAAAACAGTAGAATGAAAATTCCGAGAGCAAGATCCCTATATTCTATGCGACTGAGAGAATGGGTAACCCATCATTAGCCAGCTCTCTGGCTCAACGCAAGATTTGTGCTGAGGAAGTGTAAAGAATTGCCGGGGTCTTTAGTTAGACCCGATCACAAAGGCTACGTCTTGGATACTGTCCAGCTTCTGTAAGGTAGTCAATTAGATTCGAAAAACAGTAAACTAAGGAGAAAAATGCAGTCCATCTATAATTCCTACAGAACTTTATTGAAGAACTCGTGGGTATGTGAATGTAAAGAGCTGGCGTGCCAGAAAGGCTCACTTCTGGAGAAGGTGATCAGTTACTGCTTAAAGAACCTGAGCTCAGGTCTTTTCCAGCATCTCAGGGAATCGACCAAGAGGGAGATAGGCAAAGATGAAAGGGCATGCCCACATTCACCTGAAAATACCATTGCATTCTCCGAATTCTCACCTTCGTCTTCTTCATAACAGCGTTTCCTCCTTAGCTCTATAACTATACTTCAGGCCAAGGCAACTGGTGCTACAAAAGGCACAACTCATGACAAAAATGATTTGAGAGATTTCTCCTAAGATGAGCAAGTATTTCCCAAGGATAGCCCAAGGAGCGCTGTCGGGTCGAAAAACGGCCTACATATGGCGTTACAAAAAGACCCCATAAAACAGTTCAGCGTACACACCCGAAGCGGACGAGTTCTCACGTTGTTGAGGCTGTAGAGGTTGCAGCATCCGCATCGGGACGCACACGTACGCGGGCAGCTTACTGTAGACAGCCTTTTCAATGGCACAACATGTAGACAGCTCGTCCAAACACCCCTTCCATGCAGCCTTTGTCGTCATATTCTCGTCCAACCCCAATTTACTACTGTTTTCGGCCTCATATTTCAATAAACGCCGAATTCCGCGTTTTCTTCGCCACTTTTGCGCTCTTTTGGACTATTACTTCCATTATTTGTGCGAAACGGATACCGTGGGATTATTGTGAATTGTGCCTTCAGTTGACATGGGGCACACTCTGCAGATATGACGTCTTTTTTTTTCGAGAAACTATTAATGATGATATCTCTTGATTTATTTTTGTTAATTGTATGCTTTAATCATATGTTCCTGACAATTTTTTCAGCCGACTATAACCAACAATATCCCATGCAGCAGTATCCATCACAATCGTATCCCCAGTCACAAGGCTATCCTCCTTCACAAGGCGGATATCCTCAACATGGCGGCTATCCACCTCAGCAAGGTTATCCACAAGCCTATCCACCTCATCCGACTTACTAGATTCCTTTAGTTGAGCAGTTAACTTTGTAACTTATTCCTTGTCACTCAATGTTGATGTTTCGTTGGTCGTTAACGTCTCGGGATACTTTTGTACATACGTAGGTGTCGCCTCATTCATTCCTCTCTTTCTTTTCATCTTTCCACGACGACGTTAAATTCCTCTTTCATTCGTTTTTTCTCGCTTCATTTCCCGTCGGTCGTGTCCCTCCCTTTGCGAGCCTTCCTAGCGATTTCACTTAACTTTTTTTTTCTTTTACGCTTTCATTTCGGTTGATGTTTTTCATTCGTGGAAATTCGATATAATGAGATAAAAATCTTTGGAAATTTTTTTCTCGATTTTCGTGGACATGTAAGTAAGGTCTTTGTATACCTACGTGAGGAACTAGAGGTGGTTGGACCTCCTTTCAAGCTCGTCGAAATAACCCTCCACTTCAAAGCTCGAGAAGGCGGAGTTCTTGAGTATAGGATGCTTTGTTGTTTGACTCATAGTGATTTCCCTTAGGGAACATAGCGGTTGCCAGATCGGTTATGGGGATACAGAATGTCCACAAAGGCTTTAGCAGCTTCCAGCGATGCTTTTCTCTCCCATTTCTTAAAAGGAGGTCAATGGTGATTGAGCGTTTCACGAACATCTCACTGGAGCAGACAAGCGGTTTTTTTTTGGGTGTGGGGATGACGCCTTCACCGGGCTGATGTCAGCTGATTCATAAGGATGACCGTCGTGTCAAGAAAGGGTCGTAGTCTTGTTAATTTTGAGTGCTTGATAAGCTCAGGTTCATCTTCATGTTTAAAGAATCATCACTGGGTAATCACCTAAAAGGGTATTTCTTGTAAGAAAAATGCAAAATGTGAGTTTTACTGAATAGTTCAGAATAGCTGAGGTCGTGTTAGAGTGGTGCCTGCACATCACATCTCTCCGATACAGTGAAGACTGGAAGTCTTCCTTGATAGTCGAAAAGCTTCCAGCCTACACTGATATCGTTCACTCCTAATGAGGACTAGGTTTTTATTTCGATTGACCGAGTTTAGACGTTCCTACTAGAGGCTCCACGAAATTTCCAGAGCAAGCATAAGCAGGACGGAGCAAAAATACCGCTTAGGAAAGAAAAAAATTGGACTCGCGACCTCGGGTCGAAATCGGTCTAGAAGAGCATAGGAAAGCCGCTAAAAAAGCAAAGCCTGTTCATATGGAGCCAAAGAAACAGCGTACTGGGCCACTTATTACTTCAGTTCTGGAACTTTTAATAACAATTACAAATTTTTCATGTTGTACTCGTCATGGCAGCCTTTGTTGAAGAATTTTCCATACGGGCCTGACTACCTCTGGTGATAAGCTCTAGTTTGAATTTGGAAAGTAACCAACAGATGTTCGTAGCTAAGAGTTCACCCTAACAAAATGGTTTCGATATAAACCTCCCGTTATGACTTTGACCCCATCCACCCGAGGGTCGATAGCCACGGACCGCCCGAAACCGTGAACCGCCCATCGCACACCACTTCATTGATTTTTGTAAGATGGGGCCCGAGTGCTTTTTAGTTTTCTGTTTACTATGCTGCACTAACTTATTTATTCAACTATCTTCTTCTGCTATCTGTGCCCATCACCTTCTTATCAATTGATAATCATTAATTTCATTGAAGCAAATTGCTTACGGACGAGTAAATTCTCATCTCAAGCCCATACTGCTCATTTGTACGGCGTTGTTCTTATGTAAAAAAAAGATGGTTTTAGTTTTTATCGTTTGCTCTTCACTGTCAGTTCAACGATCAGTGTCTCTTTTTGGAACAGTCCCTTTTCAATAGTTTCTCATATATCCCCTTTGTTTTGTCAGAATGGCCTCGAACAGAAGCCCTAGGATAAGACCAATCCCAGGGTTGAAGGGATTTTAAATTCTTGAAAATAAACATCCAGCTGGCGACAGAGACAGTGAGGGAAGGAGGGTTTTTGCTGATGCTATTTTTGTGACATTGAATTTATTTCAGTCGAAACCCCACATACCTATTTCCCATATGGCCTCATCCTCAAGCCGATACTATAATATTTGGAACCAGGAGTTGTGTATGTTATCAAGATGCTGTTTTATTGATTTATACTTCAGATGCTTTTGGAAAAACCAATAACCTTAGTTTACCTCTGTGAATTCGCCTTGGCAGGTCCAGCTTTTCGAGTGCCTTTGGCCTTGCGGTTTGGATTGAAGATCCCTAACGTCGAGCTAATCCAGGTTCATATGCATCGTCTTTGGATCGATCTTCGAGGGAAGACTATCCATTTCGAGAACTTCCCCTCAAAAAAGGTCATTCGCCTTCTTAATCGAATAGTTAACCCTCCCATGACACTTGGGAGTAATCCCTTCGAGCTTCTCGCCAAGACATGAAGGCACACCGCGGCTGGTGGTCTTTCGATGCTCTGAACTTTGGTCTTGGTGTGGGTCTCTCGCCAGACCAAAGTTCACAGTATCGAACGACCACCAGTTCCGATGCCTCTTCCATAAACCCGACAGGAATCGATCACTCCTATAGCTGGGCGTGTGGGTTCCCAGAGCCAGGCGGCTAGTGGTCGTTCTGTGCGATGAACTTTGGTCTCGCTGGGGGGTCTCTGGCCAAGATGTGGAAAAATCATAGCTAAGACAAGAGGGGCCAAAGAAGTGAGACGGTTTCGGTCTTTGGTCTCGCTGGGGGGTCTCTGGCGGTTTCGAGGTGCATTGATTCTTTGGAAATATCGACAGGACACGGTTTGGCCCGACCAAAGTTCGCCCCACAAAACGGCTAGTCATCTGTTTAGGATTTTATGCCGGTTCTACTTATGAGCTGAGGGGAGAGTAGACAATCGCTGTTGTGAGTGTCTTCTTTCCTTCGTCTCTTGTAGTTACCCCAGACGAGAAAGCCACTATCATTTTGCTTAACTACAATGGTTGATATCGTCATCCCTTTATGCTCAGGTGCGTTAAATAACGCGCATGAATGAATAAAAAGTAAATATCGTGTGCACATGAACATGTGTTGGGTGTATGGAAAGTGTAGGTTGGCCTGGGCGGGTATCCTCATTCAGGACTCGATCCTTGGACCGTGCCTGTGGAAGGGAGCGATATCTGCTAGTACGAAGACTGGGTTAAGCCTATTCACAAAGGATGGACTACGACAGTCTCGCACTAAGTCCTCTTACACACTGATGGATATTAGGAATGGGATTGTGTCAGAATCATCTCAATAAAAGTTGAGCTCCATTCAAGACTACAGTCGCTGGGTTAATAGTGATAAGATCGAGGAGCTCGGCTTTTTCTATTTCATTAAGTCCAACGGACCTGTCCGCAGCTACCTAAAAACCTGAATAACAGCGTTACTCTTCATTTCAAGATCTCTGAAGTATGGCCGCACCGATGGGAGATAACTGGTCCTGAGAAGCTGTCAAGAAATCTAACCCGTATCTGGTAGTCGTCGGGGTGCCTGTCCGAAGTCTCACGAGAGCTTTTCTATTATCGCTTCTCCCCAAAGAACGTATCGGCAGATGTCTCGACGAGCTTCACCAACTGGCTGTTCGATTTCCTTGGCGAAATCCTTGTTTCCGGAAGGTGATTGGATTTGGACTCTGCCGAAAAGTTTCCCGTGCTGCTCAACACGAGGAGATAACGCTGACTCCATGCTAGTCNGATTGTGTCAGAATCATCTCAATAAAAGTTGAGCTCCAAACTTTCAAGACTACAGTCGCTGGGTTAATAGTGATAAGATCGAGGAGCTCGGCTTTTTCTATTTCATTAAGNTGCGGGTACAACTATCGGGTTTCTGTAGGGCACCTCATAGCGGGATTCCCTATAAAATCGGAGGGCCTGTAGGAACCTATCGACAAGCTCGTCATCAGCGTAGCGTTCTAGTTAGGTAAGGACATCGTCTGGCGCGCTCCAATCCCACGACTGGCAATTAATGTTGCGATGGCGGGACCTGTCGCGTCGTCTTGATCTTTTTCTGCTGAGTGCCCTTATGTCGGATATGGACGGCAATCGTTAGACCATTACAGTTGAAGTCAGATTTCATTCTCTATTTAATCGTGGATCTTTCACTTTTGCGAAGTTAGCTACTCAATTGCTAATCTTTTGTCCTTCTTCCCCTTCCTCCTCCCTACAGTGAGATTTGCCACACGGGAAATGTTATACAATGATTATGACGTATTCAGAAAATGGATGCCTATAAGCACACGCAAGATATATGGTACGAATGCACTCCGGCGTGATGCGCTGGATTCGTCGTAATCGCTCTGACTTATGCGGACAGCTCTCGGCAGACCACCAAGTTACCCATCCCACAGAAACAGAGGAAGCTGTCTGCAATGAAATGGAGCCAGCTAAGGTAATAGCATTTTCAGATCTTGTTTTTCTTTCTTCCAAGTGAGACTTGTAATGTACTATTGCGCCCACCTTACCAACACCCTGTAGAATTGACATACTTCTTGTAGACTGCAGCCTTCTACTAATGGTTCGTAGATCTGAGCGACCTAATAAAGCTACTCGTTTTGGGAATTTCGCTTTTTAGTGTAATTAATGTGAAGCGGAATAATCCTCACTATACAATATGATGATCAGTTTCTTCAGTGCTTGGATCTGAATCCTAGTTGATTGGATTCGTTCTTCGTATGTGAAACTGATTCATCTGCTTTTCCCCCCGTTACGTGAATTATGGGAGAATATAAAAATGCTAAGCTAAAGATCCATGTCGTAGCATACGTTACCATCTTGAAGACTTTTTCGAACCTTATCAAAAGCTCTGTTAGAGCCTAAAAAGAGATTCTCTGTCAACCCGATTTTGCTTTTAAAATTGTTGACGATGTAACGGACAGAACTTTACTAGCAACTAAATTTACATCTTGTTAAATTGAAGGAGAAGTTTTGCACGACAACTGTCAGTTATAAACACTTCTTGTTTTGCGAGTAGATCGTTAGGGGATCGAGGATCAGCATTAATTCATCTGTTTCATCTTTATGTATTTTTATTGTAACCCTTTCCGCATAATTAACATAATATTGTCGAATGCATCAGCACTCGAGTGCTAAGCGCTCAAGTGCTGATGCATTCGGCAATATTATGTTAATTTGGTATTCGAAGTGCATAAATCAGATCTGAATGATCATGAGAAACACTTCGAAAGTGAGTTTAGCAAAAATAGAAAAACAAGGATTCCCCATTAGTCTTTTTCGTCATTTCTTAACAAGTGTGGGGGTGTGATGAGGAATGTTGATCGTTCTATTTGTATGCAACGTGGAAGCTTAAGTGTTATTTTGCAATGTTTGAAAAAAGTTACTGTCCTGCTTGTTACGCGGTAGGGGTTTGAAAAGGGAGATGACAGTCAATGCATAACTATCTTCATATGTATTTTCGTTTTGGCTTTTTGGCGGTACATAAAATGAAGTACTCGAGTAGGCATTATGTTGTTTTACACGAAATTATAGCTCTGCGCTTTACTTAACAACCGTTTCACTCATGACCTGACGTCCATATGATGGGAAACAGAATGGATTCATTCTATGCACTTGAAAAGTATCCCATTCAAAAGACTGTTACCTTCCACTTTTAATCATTTCTACCTATAAAGCAATATTCCTAACACCAGCATATTTGATAGATAATCTAAGATTGTATCGACGTTCAATTAGGCATGCGAAACAATCTTTCATTTTACCATTCCATTTCTCGGCTTTCTTGAAACATCTTTGACGTGCAGTTTAACAAACGTCAAGGAAATCTCGTCCGGTGGTTGTTCAGCTAACGTTTGCGCCCGCTACTGCGATAGTTCAATCAGTTGCAGCGGGAATACAGTGATATGTTCCATTGCTTTTTACAACTCGTGTTATTTCTGGAAAATATGAAAAACGGTTATCTGGCACAAATTTGGTTGGAATTCGGAATTTACTACCGTACTATAACTGTGGTAGCCAAGTCAGCTGGCGCTGTCGCCTTTCGTTAAAGATTATGCTATAACAATTGAAATTTTTTAGGAAATGCTTATTTTCACAGTTGTCGTCGTGGTGCTTAAAACTTGCTCAATGAGTTTCGATATAGGAATAATTGGTCTTATTAACACGTTACAGAAACGGTAGAAGACGACAGGAAGAGATGGAATCGAAAATGTTTAGTCGAACATGAATCACCCACTTCGCCTCGAGTGAGCAAGCGCGCACGACGTCTAGAGTGGTCGCCTNTTTTTTTTTTTGAATTGCTTATTTTCACAGTTGTCGTCGTGGTGCTTAAAACTTGCTCAATGAGTTTCGATATAGGAATAATTGGACTTATTAACACGTTACAGAAACGGTAGAAGACGACAGGAAGGAAAAGATGGAATCGAAAATGTTTAGTCGAACATGAATCACCCACTTCGCCTCGAGTGAGCAAGCGCGCACGACGTCTAGAGTGGTCGCCTCCTGGATCACTGGATTTCAACGGTGATAAAGGAATATTTTGATGACTTCCCTCCTACGTATTTTCGATTCCGCGGCCTGTGAAGTATCACAACCATCTTGAATTGTGGATTAGGAACCCTTTTGCTCGGGTGTATTGTGGAATCCAGGGATTTCTTCAGCTTTAGTTGAGAAAACTACGGGTCTTCGATTAATCGGTTTTTACAGTGGATGCCTCGATCTCAAAATAACGCGTAGATGGGCTCTTATTCACTTTTGCTCCTGAATGTGTCGGGGAATTGTGGAACTTATCATCTGTAGTTCATGAAATGATGTCCACCGCGCAGCTATCCTGGGCAAGTTCTTCCCGAGGAATCGAAACACGGAGGTTGTTATGCCAGTGATGGAATCTGTGATTTGTTTTCGTGTTATCATCATTGATGTAAATAAACTGTTTGTTATGGAACAAGCTCTTAGAGGTTGGTTCTGGTCGACATAAAAAATTTCTTTAAAAACTCGCCTAAACTCAAAGTCTAACCAGATCCTGCCTCTAAGGGCATCGTTTATTGGAGTTATTTAACGATATAGTCCCCAGTCAAGTTGGTGTGAGTCTTCGTGAGCGGATGTGCCAGTGTGAATGAGTTATGTTTGAAAGAAATTTATTCATGTCATTTAGAACAGTTTGATATAGTTATCGTACGTGGGTAAATGTTGAGGTTGAGGAGGGGAAGGGGTTGTGAGGGGCAGCATGGGGAGTTATCATGGTATCATTTTTTTACTGTGCTGTCCTTCGTAATTCATTCTGAAAGCATGTCCCTCTTCTTAGATTATTCCGTCTTTGGAGAGGCGAAGTCATACTGTCACTGAGGATTCAGAAGAACGCTTTGTAGAGAAGAATACTCGATCAAAACTGTACCTAAGGGAAGGACTCCAGAGTGAACATTACCCACAAATCATGGGGCCGTGGCGATCGTTTTATGTGGCAGAAGCTATAAACATACCACAGGGGTGGCGTGGAGTGGAGTACACAATGAGCTTGGTCTGGGAAGTTGACAGTAGTCTTAGATGGTCTGAGGTGGGTTTTTCGGGTATGTGACTCTCGGATGGCAGGCTGGTTTTCTACTTAGCCATAGTTTTCTAGTCATATTGGGGTTGGGGCTTCCCATGGA
>UZAF01018418.1:9704-33419 GCA_900617895.1 Haemonchus placei | reverse complement strand
TGTAATGAAAATCAGAAGCTCATGTGGTTCCGTCCCTTGGTTAGAGCCCCTAGCGCACGCAATAGCGTGCTTAGCCGCCTTGTCCAGCTAAAAATGAGAGAAACAAGGTCTGCAATGATATAGGCACGTGTTGCGGAGAACAGGCGATCATGCGATTAGAAAAGCAATTCGATTTGAAGTTCAAAGGAAGCGAACACGAGGAGCTTCGGGTGAAAGGTAGTGACCAAAGAGGACCTCTCTAGAGCCAAAGTAGCAGAAGAAGCCACAGATCGGAAGACGTGGCGCCAGCTAGCAAGAACAGTGGTTCCAGCGAATGCGATTGTTCAGAGGAGCAGATTGCGATGGTTTGGAGTCACCCTTTTCAAGTCGGAAAACGGAAGTCTTAAATCTAACTCAGAAGAATATCTCATAGCCAATCTCATCGTGATCTGTGTCCCAGAGGGAAGAAGAGTACGAGTACATTCTGCTCATTGAGAAGTGCACGTTCTTCTCAAAATGAGGAGATCGCGTCGTCCTTTACAGAATTGCGACACATCATGACCGCTTACTGAATTTTCCTAGAAGAAACACCGATAGAATAATCGAAGTACCACTAACGTAATATTCCGGAGTGTTGAAATACGAATTTGGTATCCAAGCAGTGCCCACCAAATTCAGGATCAAAAACGCAGCTCCACCAAGAAAACGGCGTAGCGATGCATTTATTCTGAAAAAAGAAGATTATATATCAGTCTAGCAATTGTTTCATCGTTGTTTGATAGACACAACAGAAATCAAAAAAGTTATTAACAAGATTGAACGAGCATCTGTCATCTTCAGACGTCATTTCAATTCACTGTACAGAGTGTTTCCGAACTATGGACGCCATTCATTGCATTGGATTCGAAGCCTCTGAGCTGAGTATGGCAACGGAACCTATGTGCACTTTTACTTACATTATATGCAACAACATGCTGTAATCACATCTCAAAATGTCCCCTATTGGCACGGATAGAGACCCTAGATTTGTTTTCGAACTCCTTGCGTATTGCACGCAGGTATCCCTCCTCCATTTCTTGCCAGCCGTTCTTCTTGCTCTCCACGACTTCAAACTGTGATTGTAAACCCGACAGGCTTTTTTTTAGTCGAGAATCGCACAGAGTAGTCAGGAGGAGTAAATTTGGGATGCAATATGACCATTTCTCTATGCTGATAAAGCCGGGCAGCTAGTTTTGGCAGCACCCTTGGACCAGCTTGGCTCTGTAGGCTAGAATACGGTGACGTCGGAAGGACCGCGAGCTTTTTAGGAATTTTTTTTAGGAAGGAAATGGTCATATTGCATCCCAGAAGTTGTGTCAATGCTTCAGTACGTCCATCAGTATGCTCTTTAGGTAAACGCCTTTGTGTCGTGAGAATCGTCGTGAAAATCCCCCTCATCAGAGGGAACGATGAAGGAATGCGTTCCCCCTCAAGAAAGTTAGCGACTTACTGCACTTCCTTACTTACAGTGCCTGTCGGGATTGGAAATGAGTGCCTGTTGGGATTGGAAATGAACTAACATTTTTTCATAAATACATAAAGGCAATGAGATTTCTGCTTGGCAATTCGCCATTGACAACTTCGAAAAGTCCTGCTCTGCTGCTTTCTTCTTGATAGGTCACCCGGGATGACGAACGATTCTCAATCTTCCAGTGCTTACAAAGATAGCAAAATTTTAATAGTCCCAATATCTTTGGAAGCATCTCTGTATGAAATGGAATTGATAAATTGTTTCTACCTTAGAAGTTATTGAATTATGGCGTCCAAACTTCTGGGACACCCTGCACTGCCCAGACCTATGTTGTATCAACATGAAATTGACACATTGACACATCTAACTTACGCAGATTGTTTTGGCTGTTTCTTCTCATCGAGCCAAGCGCCATCCACGAATGATCGAAATTTGGCGAGTGTGAACTGTGGTCCGACGAATGTCCCGGAGTATAAAAATGTGAAAGCGGCGATTTCAAGCAGCCCTGGCACCTTCTTTATAGCCTCAGCTTTCTGATCTTTTTTGAGCTTATCCTGAAAGATAAGCGCAGATTTCACCTCGGTGATTAACATTGTTAGTGTTGCAAAATCCTAGAGTTCTTTTTTTCAAACAATCCGGCAGCGATTACTGAAAGTGGAGGGTCATTCAGTGCGAATCCTCCATCTTTTTGTCCAATCTACAGCTCATACGATTGCCTGGATCGATAGTCACTTGGGCTCCCGATTGTAAGCAATCGGTAAGCTGGTACTAGGGATTCCGGAGGACAGGAGCAGTAGCTTTCCGTGAGCCCATCCTACAAGGGGATCTGGTCAGCACCATCAATAGTAAAAGTTGCGTTTCTAAGGAACTTGTGGTCTATGCAATAACTCGTGAAGGCTAGCCGTTATACAGGCCACTGTTCCCATTTTACCAGATCAGCCTATTACCAATTTCGACCCCGGAGACTGAAGGCTTGGGTAACAACCTGGGATTCAATCCTCGGGCCTGTGCTGTGATGTGCTTTTGGCACTATACCACCTTTGCTCAGTCCCTACATCGTACGTTGTACTTATTGTTAGAGGAGCTTACGTAGTGAACTCCATCATATACATTCATAACTAATCCAGTTAATCTCAACGTCAACACGCAGAACGGCGTTGTCCAATTGATGTCATAACCTTCCGATTCCTTTTTCCAGTAACCAACAAGGAGATAGCCCTTGAAGAAAGATTGATTTGAGTAAGGAAAATGTAAGATCTGAGTTCTACGAGAGCAGGATGAATAGTTGAACGGGGTCATCTAGCGCGCTGCGGGAAGGACGATTGTAGGAAATCCTTTCACAAGCAAGTGTAGAAGGGGATCTAGTGTTCCAAATTCCGTGAACGGTCGAAGATTAAGGACGCCTTGCTTACGCTAAGGGATGGTAGATCAGGTAACCGGACACCTTACGCGAAGGACGAATTCTTTGCGAGAGCTCTGATTGAAAGACATGCTACACATCGTGTCTGTCAAGCAACGACTTTCTACTGAACCACTCTAGCTCAGGATGGAGGACGGGACGTAGTTTAGTAGGATCAGATGATCCTTCTAATCTATTCTACTTCGAACTTAGGCCTCAATGATAGGCACTGAAATCGTTCAAATAGTTACAAGTTTCGCCGCGCAATTTGCCGCGCGCATCCTCGGACGCACGTTCGTCCACATACCTCTCAGGACAGGACGAATGGACGTGTTGTTGCTGCCCGCTCGAGTAAATCGATGATCAATGGGACGACAGGTAGTGCAAAAGAAAGAAGATGCATGTTCGAAATCTGTAAATCCCTACCAAGAATGATACATGTGCAGCTATTATCGATTCACGTGTACCAGTCATAAAATGTGTTATTGAATATGCGAGTATAATGGCTACGAAGAAATGAATGATGTCATATCCTGAATTTCAGTGAAACTTCATTAATGTATGTCACGGCGATGTGCTTTGCACGACTGCTAGCGAATAAACTTTTTTGAATGGGTTCAGTATTTGTGAATGTTCTTAGTAAGAAGAAGAACAGCGGATACAGTTGTCGGAAGTATTTCATATCATTACTGGATAAGGCCGCTACTATGAGAAAGAAAGAATTTTTTGGCTCTGACCCAGCCTTTTTTCTGTGATGGGCCTATGTATTCAAGAGTCCGTACTTAGCTTGTGCATTGACTTGTGGGCAGTTCAGTTAATCGTCACTAAGGAGGTGGGGAAGCGGGTTAACTTGGACAGAAACGTAAGGGAGAGGAAACTATACATGTTGTAGGGGCTCTACTGAGCTCTTCAGCCCATACGCCCGAACATGTTGAAACTATTTTTGTTTTTAAGGTTTGGTGTACTCGAGCCTCAAAGAAAGCCATGTTTTCACAGTTTTGCAAGGTGACCTATCAGAAAAGTTGAAAACTCGAGACTCTCTTGAAAGAGAATACCTTCAACTTTACAAGATTCTCGATTCAAAATATCAAAACTCACCACAATAAAATATATGCAGTATAATACCAGTGGCAACAAAAAATGCATGTTGTTCCCGTGGTGGCCATTTATAAATTATAGTGCGATGTAGAAAAGCTAATGGATATCCTAAATATATTGTGCGGATCAGTGAGACGAAGATACATATTTCATACGGGGGGTTTGTTGAACGAATTTTATGCATTGCGTTGCGGCCCGCCTACGTGGGGTGGAGCTTGCTCTCAAGCGGACGAACTAGCTTGTCTTGACCGCTAAAAGTTGTTGCTCCCCAGTAAATGAAATGTGACAGAGGAGTTCACAGATAGTATGTCCTTATCACTAACTCTAGACGAGTTCATTTCATATGCAATTACAGCTACAGCGCTCATACGTTCGATCCCGCTCAAGGACAAACGTTTTGCTAGAGTTTCAACGATACTGTATAATCACGAACTGACAAGTAAAGCAACCGCTAACTTGACAAAACACAGCGATAACAAGTTAGACGTTTCAATATTTCAAGCCTTATCTTTACTTTTACGTCGACTAACATGTTCACAGCATGGCTCAACACGTTAACAACACGTCTCACCGAACTGAAGGCAAACAACCTGTCATCTTAGGATTACTGTATCAACAACCTGGGTATCTCGAATTGGTACTGTAAGAATTTGATGGGTGCTGATGATCTCCTGGTAGGCGGCTACTACGGGACAATTGAGCACCTAGACATTTTACAAAAGTGCAACTCGAAGTTCTTACAATTCCTGTTTGTCACTTTTTCGGAGTTCTTTGAACTCACCGGCCAGAACACATAGGAATAAACGCAGTGCTTCTGGTCTAACGTGGAAAACACTTGCTAGATGTTCGACTGGCATGCGTTGAAGACCTAAACAAACTAAATGGCCACCTACCAGAAGCATTCATCAATGATATCGGTTCTTTTGATCATTATCACTCGTAAACATGTGGCCATACATTTACTGGCAATAAGAGTTCATCCCACGCTGAGTATCTTAATAGAGTTCAGAGACAGTAGGAACCCGCTCAGTAGAATAGATACCCAATGATCGATTCTGTGTTTTTATTCCAAATCCAATACTTTCACACTCAGAACAAAGCTAACAATGATGTTCCTAGAAAATCCAATTCCTTTTTAAGAAATGAGTGTAATCCTAAGTGATAGAAGTTATTGGCAAAAGGGTTTCCTCGAATTTTATTATTCACATCAACAGAAGGAAATGTCTCTAATACGCTCTGTTTTTCCAAAGCAATCAAGCTACAGATGGTGCTCGGATAGCTGAATCAACGAAAGAGACCTCATCTCTGTAAAAAGATTCAGAATTTGTTTTTTGCTTCGATACAGAATTTCGGTCCCACTACCTGGATTCGTTTCAGAAAGCTATTTCGATTCTATACGTGATTTGATTTGGTTGGGCGGAGTCGGTGGGACAGGTGCCGCTGAAAACGATAAAGAGTATTCTTTTGACTGGTTCCAGTAAGTCCCTTCGCAAAAAACTTTTTCTCGAGAAAAGCAAACTAATCTATCCTGCATTATACTTCTGTTCCACTACTTAAGCCAAGTTAGAGGGGCATTGCCTCTCGTTCCTCGGCCATCTACAAGAAATCTTCATGAGCATATCATTCAGCAGAGCAGAGAAGTAATTATATAATTTGTAGTGCTTATTTGTGCAAATTTATGCGACTCTTTTTGAAGTCCCTCTTGAATGAACTATCCCTTTTTCATCTACATCTTCAGCAATCTATATAAGGCCAAGAGTTTTTTTTTCTGACAAGTTTAATGAGATAAAAAAATAAAAATGGAAAGAGACAACTCTCCTCTTTGAACACTCTCTATAAACTCCCTAATCCCGGGTTGAGCCCCGCCTGAAACCGAAGTTGTGCCTATAATCCGCCAATCTCGGAAGTTTCCCTACAAGTTACGATTAACAGTTACCCTCTGGATGGTCGCAATTCTTTTGAGGATAATTTTTTGACACATTCCTCTAAGTTTCGATATTGACTGACTGAGGTCTGATCTTCTAATTTATTTGAAAAAGAGAGGGAGAGAGGACAGAGTAGCGAAAATTGGTTTCTAAGAGTTGCTATTTTTTTCATTGAAGATCGAATCATTGCTTTGCTAATAATTCATTACGTTTACAAGTTCCCTGCAATGCGTAGTTCTTATCAGCTTCCGATATCAATGGGCAACGAAAAGAAAGTGCCTTCATGCTGCTTGCTCTACGCTCTAGTTCTGAGCTCGTCACTTCCTACAAATTCTCTTATTGATTTTTTATCTTTGGCTCGTTCTGTACTTATTCGGTTTGTAGGAAAGAACTTAACGATCAAGTATGGATAGACTTTTTGCCAAAAACAGCCTCTCTTAGTTTCTTCCATATAGAAATGTTAGACGAAGTATTCTAGGCATCCCAACCTCAATGGGACATGTCCTCATAATCAAGCGTAGTCTAATGGTTGGCGTTCTTTAAATTTTTGTGAGATCCACGATCCCAATCCCACAAACTTTTTCGTGTGATTATGTCGAGGACGCTTCCATAACGATTCGTTTAGGGTCATTAATTCAAAGAGCGATGAGCTCGTTCTATACGGGAAGCCAGGCTCTCTCGTTTGCAGTGTTTTTCGCTGGTCTCGATGTCGGGGTCAATATGTTCGGGTTGGCATGGAATGGGCAGGTAAGGTTATATGTTATGTTGAGACCCTTGCAAGGAGGCCGGATTTCATTACCCTCACAAAATAGCGATAAATTATGATAAAAATAAAAGTGCAGGGACAGTCTGGATGAAACTGCCCCTCTCAGCGAATCCCACCTATCAGTCTCAGACCTCAAATTCCTCATTCAAACGCCTGTGAGAGATCGATTTTCCTTCGGTTTCAGTACTTCACTGTCGATAACATCAAACATTGGTTCGATCTGCCTAACTACAAGTTCACAACAAATCCAGTCGATTTCCTTGTGAGTTTTTCACGAAAAGCTCAAAAAAAGGTTACGGTTAAGTCATAGTAATCCTATCTGCAGGCCGTTGCACTTTTGAGGGATTGCGTACTGATTGGTGGTGGTTTGGCAGCATGGACTTCACCCAGCGGTTTCAGTGAAGTGGCTAGAAAAGCGTCGTACGTTCTCAGGATCTAACGTTTACATTTTTTGTTGTTAATTGCAAACTTTCAATCACCATTGTAAATAAAATCCTATTTTGACTACAACCTCTAGTGATACAGTGAATAAGTCGCCCTGCGTGCTGTCGCGAAGCGTCGGTAGTCGCATAACGAATGCATCCGCGTGCGCTTTACGCGTAGCATAAATGGCAGTTTTAAAAAACGTTGTTAACCTACCCTTTCAGCAATATTGTTTTCGCCGTGATGCTTGTAATTCTGGCATTTGCTCCTTCGAAGCTTTTGGCATTCTACGAAGACGATAATCTGAAATTGGCCGTCGGTGACTGGATACTTATGATTTGGTGTATTTTCGCTAGTCTAGCTGTTCAGGTAGGTTTCCAGTTTATTTCTTGGATTGACTGATTGGGTGATCTGTTTAAAGGCACAGCTCACGATAAAAATGGTTTCTGAGACTCTCTTACATGATGAATTCGAGGCCCCCTTATACCGCGTATACCATATCTGGCCCTATTAGGTCGGAAGACGGCCTAGTTAGAGAGTTATGAAGGATCGCAGATCGGTCCGTGTGTACCTTCGGACGAGTTTCACGGCATTATAGAGGCTGCACTGATCACAAGGGAACCCATTTAGAAAGCTCAAACAACTTATCATGACCCATAGCGACATTGAAAGAGACACTTCACAGTTCTGGCATGATGATGTCAGCTGTTTGCGCGATTGCAACACTGAAATCTCGTCCGAATACTCCTCCCATGTTGTTTCCGTCATGGCAATCTCGTCCAACCTCTAGTTTCCCTACATTTGAGGAGCCACATTTTTCTCAAAATTGACGAGTTCTCTCGCTTACTTCATTACCGGTGAACTTATCCCAATCTATACTTCCGTTTTTTGAATAAAAAAAAAACGGGCACCTCAAAAATATTGTGAACTGTGCCTTCAACCTATCCGTATTTGGTTGCACGGTAGTAATCATTTGAGCTCTTCAAAGGATTCGAGAATGGTCCAACACATTCAGGTGATATGGACCAGTGTCTATACACGAGTCAGTGAACAAGGTTGGACCGCTGCTCCACTGTTCGGTGAAGTCGGCTACGAAGAGCGAATGCTCGAAGTGGGTTTCTAGAGAAAAGGTTTCACTGGAACTACTCAAATGAGGGTGACACTGTTTATAAAGGACCTTACCGGGGTACCAATCTCAATAGAGTCTGGGAACGCCCTCGACATGAATGTATGCCTGCTGAGAGAGTAGAAGTGGATAAGAAGGGCGTATATGACCGCTCGAATAGAGGACATCACTTTCGGGAACTATGGGAAGGACTCCCTAGCACATCCTGAGCCCTGTAGTCACTACCAAAAAAGAGTGGCTAGCCTATTTACTACTGATTCCTTCCTAAATGAACTTTTTCTTCAAAAATAACAATTTGAACGATTACAGTCCCGTCCCTCCCCCTCTCTCCCCTCCCTTCGGGTGTACCTACCCAAGACATAGCCTCATCCCTCGTCCATTTAGGTGAAAAGCGGATATCTATGAGTTTTTAAAGGGTTGTAAGACACGGTAACTTACAGGAAGAAGCCGAAAAAGCAGCTAAACAACGAGAAACGTTCGCGTTACTGTTTCGTTTGCTCGGCTACATGGCAAGAGAGTGGAAATACTATGGAATGGCATTTTCGTTTCTGTTTTGCTATTCGCTAAGTGAGTCCGGAAAGAAATCAGATCTTATGGATTACTCCGCCACAAAACGAGTTAGAAGTGCTGCAGCACTAGCCCATCAACCGGGCTGTGGCATGAATAAGCATCCCTGAAACGGGAAATTTTCATTGAAAAAATACACTAATTCTAGGTCGAGTATTTATTCCCTACTATACTGGCCAGGTTGTATCAGCCGTTTATGGTGAACAGGCTTCCTATGAACGACTTCATCGTACTGTCGGTATCATGGCAATGCTGTCTCTCGCTTGGTAAGTTGTTTTTCTTTTGGGTTGTAAACACATATATTTTTCCAAAAAATAATATACTCTTTCTAGTCTTTCTTTCAAGGCTTTGCTTTTTTTGCAAATAACAATCTTGCTCTTAAAAAACTTTTCAATGTGTGCAGTAGATGCTAGAAGTGATGTGTGATGTTCTCGGATGGTAGGGTTATTCAGAAAAACGGACACTGTGCTTCAAACTCCGCCTGGAACGCCTCAGCAGGCAGCCCCGCCTCCATGTGTTCGTATAAGCAGTGTGTTTCCATTAATTTTTAAGTTAATGTGGCTCGAGTGCATTGCCACCATGCTGGTATGGATGCAAAAATCAAAAATGCTTACGACAGTCGATAGTTTTCTGGCTTACTTTCGAAAGAAACGGAATCCATCATGTTGACGGATCATTTCCGAGCTGGTTGCTAATAGCTTATCCGAACATTCAAAGAGAATAATTGTGTTTTGAAAGTGTTGCAAAATAGTCTGTAATGGCTGCTTTCATAGTCCGCCGACCGGCCCGCGAGCGTCGCGCGCTCGGACTATAGAAGCAGCCAATAACGCGCTCTTGTGCAAGCGCTCTAACGTAGCCGCCCGCGGTCCAGCAATGTCTGTGTTGCCGCCAAGGATTTCTTCTGAACCAGCCTATCCCTTTGTGAATTTTTCAACTACTCCTCTGTCATTTCAGTTTTTCCAGGGTTTTTTCTGATGATTGAGGAAAATTCTCCCGAACATCTGCATGAAGAGCCTTTTTCAGCGCTGTTTTTGGTGGTCTACGAGGTGGTTCGTTCACTTATGCTCATGCCACTATCGACCGTCAAATCAGAAATGATCTCTTCAGATCAGTTACCAAGCAGGAAATCGGATTTTTTGATGCTAACAAGACAGGTACGCTTGTAAATGGCTGATCGGTAATGTGAGACTTGGAAAAATTGAACAAAACCGGGATGGAAACCCATTTTTCAGGAGAAATCTGCTCACGGCTTACCTCCGATTGTCAAACTATGTCGAATACCTTGTCACTTTATATGAATGTATTAACAAGGTGAGCTAATTCACATTAACAGCTCAAAGAAGATCGTACAACTTGTCAATAACTATTTGTACCGGCTGTGGTTGCCAGGGAAATATGGTGCATGAAGCCATGATGGTTTTACTCCTTCTTAAACGCCCCGTAGATTCGATCCCTACCCAGAACAATGATAGCATTTGTTCCCGTTTTCGGTTGAAAAACGGGTTCGTGATGAGTACATAGTCGTGACAAACCTCGGTTTTTTTGTTCCCAAATATTTCTGGAACTGGTGGGCCGTCACTAATAGCATCGGAGCTTTGTTTGACCCACGTAGGACTTTATCCAGGGACTTGTTTCAAACAGTGTCCTTGTCGGAGGCAAAGGTGAAGAGGGGTGCTACCAAGTGTGGCTGTTACCATTCGCATTTGCTATCTAGCGGTAACGATTTTATAAGATTCAGTTCCTCATCCAAAGCTGGCTGCCTTGACTTGAGTGTCGTTGAGATCAGGCAGTACTACCAACAGTCACAGGAACTTTTCACAACTCTTCCTTCTTAGGAACTGTCAACCACTATCAAAAGTTTTCTTCCACTCTCTTTCTGCTTTTTATAGGAATTTAACCATGCTGTTCGGTTCTCTGATTTTCATGACGACGTTATCATGGCGTTTATCGATGATCACCCTTATCACAGTGCCACTTATGTTTCTTGTGAACAAAGTCTTTGGTGTTTGGTATGACGTGAGTTATGGAACTTAAATGTTTGTGGATGGCAATTGGAGGCATTTCCGTTTGTGCTCTCCCCTTTCTCTGTGCCTTCCCATCTTTTATTAGTCGTCTTAAATAGTGTACGGCCAAGACAGCCACCTACCGCCATACTCTAAGTCCCTTGCAGATTGTGCTTTTGAGAAAAAGTTATTGAGTTCAGTTTCCGATTTGTTAGATGGAATTAACGTTCAGTCTCTGCTATATTGAGAGGGAAGTTCCAAAAAATTACTTTTCATTCAGAAATTGTCAGAAGAAACACAGAATTCTATTGCACAAGCTAACGACGTTGCTGAGGAAGTGCTTTCTGCTATTCGAACAGTGAAGAGTTTCGCATGTGAGAGGTTTGAGGGTCATAGGTAAGCGGTTTTTCCTAGTTTTCGAGTTTGATTCAGATGGTTATGCTTACAGGGTTCGTATAGCTGTGTTTTTTGGAAATTAGCTTAAACAGGTCGCAGTGAGGGTTCAAAGTTCAATAGGCATGTAGGAATAGGGTTCCCGTGTTGTAAAGGAAAAAAGGAGTAACCATTTCCTTTACTCATTCATCACAATGTTGGATAAGGATTCATTTGGAGTAGTTTTGGATGTTTTGGGTCTCCAATGCCTTTTATTCTTTTCCTTACCCTATGCCTATGAGGGCGTTCCGTAAATATTTAGTAATGCTCCATGTGGCCACTAGTTGTGCCACCAATAATTAGTAGCATACCAGCAGGTGTCAAGTCGGCGGGCCAGATCTTCGTAGTGTAGAATGGTGCCAAATCGTTCCACATTTAAAAGAAAACTTCCATAATTTTCAGATTCCTGGGCTACCTCAACGAGACCTTAGCTATAGCTACACGTAAGGTCGTTGTGATTATCGGTCTTATTTGGAGTAATGAGGTGAGTAATTATAATTTACTGCTAAGAAGTCATTGTAACTATTTTTGAGTTTCTAACGAGCCTAAATCAGAGATTATCGATCAACAGTAAATTTATGAATATTCTGAGAGGCAAAATTTGAAACTTCTTCATTTACAGCTACTTCAAATGGGTGTTCTAACGGCCGTGCTGTGGTACGGTGGTCATCTTGTCATTCAAGGAAAGGTTTGGCTTTATTTTTAGAGCTGATTTTTGCTAAGTAAGGGAGCTAGTTACAGCTCGAGAAGTATTTTTATAGTAGAGTAGATCATGAAAACCTTGAAGTCGAGCCGATCTTTGCACCAATTTTTTCATTTACTTGAAAGTATCAATGAACCCACCTCTGAGGAGCACAGGACTGTCCCGCCCATCCGAGAGGAAGGGTATGATCGGGTAGAGGACTGTCCATTCTTTTAAACTGCCTACAGTGTTCCTTTCTCACAGTCGAATATATTGCCCTTCTACTTTGATGTCTTAATAACCAAGAGAGTAAATTTTGTAGCACTATTTTGTCGAATAAATCAAGTCCACATCGTTCTGTTGTACGTCTATTCTAGTATGACGAGAACAAACATTGCGGCTGTTTTTGATGGCTTCTACACACTTTCAGATCGAGTCAGGGCTTCTCGTTTCCTTCCTATTGTACCAATTCCAATTAGCAGAAAATCTTCGAGTAGGTAGTAATAGATCGTATCCCTAGGAAAGATCGTTCAACAAGATGCTTTTTTGACTTGTGTTTAGGAGCTTGGTGAAGTATGGAACGGATTGATGCAAGCTGTCGGTGCATCGCGGAAAGTCTTCGAGTTTATTGACCGCGACCCGAAAGTCAAGGTTGGTTGCTCTTTCAATGCTGAATGCCCTTGTCGTCACACCAATCCTTTCTCCCTCCCATTGTGTTGCTTGGATGCCAAACGGCATGTGTATCCCTCAGAGTGGCTGTATTCATGCATTCTTTTGGCCGATATGGGCCGTGTGACAACATGCAACACGTGAAGCGGGAGGAAGATACACTAGATTTGATGGGTTATTCACGCAGAGATCGGCTCTGAGATGCTCCAACTTATTCGACTCGTTCTGTCACTAATCAAAGTTTTTACAATTTTGCTTGAGAAAAATTGTCCAACTTTTCGATGTTGTCCAGGTGCAGAAAGTTGCAACCTATCATACCCCGTCGAGGCTGATGGGTACCGTAAACGGTGCCAAAACTGACACTTATCTATCGCCGTGCTTTCACCTAGAGGGGTTTTCAGTCGGCTGGTTTACTACACATCACTGACTATCTAAAAATTTCTCCAGAAGTTGTTTGAATTCAGAATCATGGCAAATATGCTCCAGAAAAGCTTGAAGGACGAATTGAGTTCAAGAATGTGAAGTTCAGCTATCCAATACGACCGGATCTTCCTATTATGGAGGTGAGGCGTGTTTTTCTTTTCCATTTCAACATTTTAAGGATTCATCAGAGGTGCAAAGAACATCTAATGGAGTCGGTTGAGATGAAAAGGTGAAATGTTATGAGAACCTTCTTGATCGCTTGGATTCCGTTCTACCTCCCCATATCTAAACCGTATATCGCTAAATTTGCAGGTTGTCTTGCAGGTGAGGTAGTACAGAATCCAGGCAATCAAAAACGGCCGATCACATGTATGGTAGTTCAAAAAAAAATAATAACCTTGTCCATCAGATGTGTTACCTGTCGCCCCACTGTTTATCGAATTCTTCAAGCGAGCGCCAAGTCGTCAATCGTCTCTGTCGCGAGCCAGAGTAGTCCAGCGGATCGTCCTCTCTCGAGGGACTCGGGGCATAGTAGGCGTAGCACTCCGTTCAGAGTTTGCGGGAAGATGTCTGACCATCTTGCTGACGGCCCTTGGTGTTCGTTTGACGTCCCAAGGGATCTCGACAGTAATCGCCCTGGTTCAAGGGTCATCACCTTATAGCTTAACATGTCCGACTCATGTGGACTTCGGCAAGTGCTCACAACATTTGATTTATCAAGTTCGTGGGCAGTACAGTTGAAAAATAGAATTGGTAGTGACAGTAGTTATTCGTCGCCTAATCCGACTCCCTCAGTCGCTCATGCTGGTTCGCAGTCTCATATCTCAGCTATGCTTATTATCCATGATATTGCGATAGCTCAGTGTTGACTGTTTGCATGTTTCGGTTGTACATGATTTGATACACAGTTACTTTTAAATTGTATGTATATTTGTCAAAATATATGTTTTGTGTTGAAGGATCTCACATTCACCGTGGAACCCGGCGAGGTCGTCGCTTTAGTCGGCCCTTCCGGTGGTGGAAAATCAAGTTGTATTGCTATGCTTGAACATTTTTACGAACCTACTGGAGGAGAGGTGCGGTATTTATCGGAAATCCTCTCATTTGGGACTCATTGGAATTAGAGCGTGGTAACTCATTTGTTTTTGCTCTATTCAGGTCCTTCTGGATGGTGTTCCGATTCGCGAATATGACCACAAGTATCTTCACACCAAGGTTAGAGCACAATGATAAAAGCAGGCAAAAAGACCCCATCAGACAATGATCTTTTTTCAGATTGCACTTGTCGGTCAAGAGCCTGTGTTGTACGCCAGATCTGTCACGGAAAACATCGGCTACGGTTTGGATACCTACAACAATGATGACGTGCAAACGGTAAGCTTATTTTGAAATATATTACTCGACATAACGGGAGGAAACTGAAAAAAACGACTGTTTACGGTGCGTGTAAATAAGGATAGTAGCCTTTCTGAAATAAGGCTCTGTCGGTGCATAAAAACTGATCGCAACTCGAACATCGAATCAGGGGTGTAACAACAAGCTACTTATTTTTTATTCTTGCCATGTCATTTCACCAACTTGCGCGAGGTGGATAAGTCTCTGAAAATGATATTCTTTTTTGATCATCTCTCGGGGCTTTTGCTATGCTATGTTTACTTCCTCCCATGAACTTTGTCATTTTTCAGTCTGCAAAACTCGCTAATGCGCACAACTTCATTATGGACACAAGTGATGGATATAACACGAACGTTGGTGAGAAAGGGAGTCAGATGTCAGGTGAGTAACTGGGGAAAAAATTTGTTAAAAATCAGTGAAGGAAAAAGATAGATAAAGTTAGGTAAATAGTGTCTACTGTACCCGCTGCTTTTCTGGCTCTTGCGAAGTCTTGGAGTTCTAGCCTCCTGAGCCATATAATACAGGACGCAGTGGCGTCTGTGTACCGAAAAGAGCAGTGCAAAGTAAAATCCTTTTTGAGCTGGTCTTATAACACCCTAGACACAGGGATGAATGAGCATAGGCGAGGAATGGGTCTACAAATGAATTGAAAAACACAGGTTCGCGGTGAGCGGAGTGTTCTCACAGTGGACAGTACGTTAAACATAAATGCATAAATCGGATAAATAACAATCCGTAGGCCACATTCTTAAAGGGTGGAGATCAGATATAAAACTTATAAAGTCCTTTAGAAGCGTTATTTGATGACCTTACTCAGTTGGTTGTAGCCGCAGTGAATATACTCTTTTCAAAGAAGTGGTCCCAGCCATTCCACACTTTAATAGCAGTTCAGTATCTGAATTGCTCCGTTACAGGTGGACAAAAGCAACGTATCGCTATTGCCCGAGCTTTGGTTCGAAACCCAGTAGTTTTACTGCTCGATGAGGCTACATCTGCTCTTGATTCAGAAAGTGAACATTCGGTCAGTTTCACTTTCTTTTTGTTAATTTTCCATGACTTTACTCATAAGCTCAGTGTTGCGAGAGTCTTTTGAGTGTTCTTCATATTTCCAAGACACTAAATTGAAGGTACAAGAAGCCATTTCGAAGAATCTCAAAGGCAGGACGGTCATCCTAATTGCCCATCGTCTCAGCACTGTTGAGAATGCGGATAAGATCGTTGTGATCAATCATGTAAGCTAGTTTAAGTTTGGTGGTTTGAATTCCAATCATCTGAGCTCAATATTGTCACCGCAGGGTCGAGTTGAACAGATTGGAACACATCAAGAGCTTATCAGTCAAGAAGGCATGTACAAGCTGCTCGTACAGCGGCAGATGATGGGTGAGTTGCAATTACCCCTTATCAGCAGACTCCATAATTTGAATATTTTTTCAATGTCAGGAGAAAATGGTAAATCCAACATCATTTCCAAGAAAACTTCCACTCAGGATTTTGCACTTCCCTGTACTTTCAATAACTGTCTTTTTCGAGACTACAGCCCCATTTTTCTGCTTTAAAGCACGGTTTACGATAGGTTTGCGTTATTGGTTTAGACGGCTAATGGGAGTGATAGTCCAGAATAATGCAAAAGGGGCGAAAACCCACCGAAAGTTGGCGAAAAATTATAAAATTCAAGAGAAGAGGTAAACTGGGGGATTGGATGAAAATGTGACACTAATGTTGCATGAAAGAGGTATTTGGACGAGCTATCCAAATGTGTGTGGCATTGCGTACAGCTGGATACAGTAAGCTAAATGCGTGCAACGTATGCGTCCTGGTGCGAACTGTGCAACCATTAAAGCCTCTAGAACGCCATGGGAATTCGTCCGCCTTTGGGTGTGAACTTCGGCTAGGCCGCTTTTGAGGCCCTTACTACCTCCTATCTAAACCGTTTTTTGATCTGACAGCGTCCCTTGTGCTTCCCCCGAAAGCCAAAGGTTCATCGAGAAGAATTCTCAGGAAACGTTTTCATTGTGAACTGTGCTGTTTACCTTACTTTTGTGTAGTGTCATGATAGAGGTTTCCATGAATTTCTGGGTTCTTGTATGGCATGACCATTTATGTAGTTCAGACGTGGTTTCATACCTGTTATGGTGATAGTTAAGAGACGCAGTTCAACCATATTCACGTAATTTGTCTACTAACCATTATATAATATCTTGAACCTTAGGTGGCGACATGGATGCTGAAGAACAAACATTACCTGTGGTAGCCACAGCTGTACCGCCGAGAACTCGCCGTCTTTCCCGAATCTCACCTGGACATAGTGTTTCGCAGTCGTTCCTTGGAACATCCCTTACCAGCAGCTATTTATAGATTCTCGCTGTTAACATGATCATGGTATAAGGAGGTTTTGAGAAATTCTGTTGTTATGCGTTTATATAAATGTTGATTTTTTGTTAAAAAGCTTCAACCAATTTTTGTAATTAGATAATATGGTTTATCCATCATGTTATGTCTTCGGCAGTCCATTTGAAACTGAGCCGTATCTGCAATTTTATATCCGGGAAGGAAATTTAGTTTTGTCTATTCGCGATTACAGCTGTTTCCACATAGCACAACTGCTAGAATAACAGGGCGGTGGGTTAATGTTCTTTTTTGGTTGGGGCATTTGCAGTTGCAGGCCGAGGCTCGGGGGGCTCGGGGCGGAATAGATTTGTTTGGTAGGGTGCTCCGATATCTTTGTCACACCATATAACGGTACTGGATAAAAGGGATGATTTATGAAACGCTTAGACTGACCTTTTTCGGTTTACGCTAGGTTTGGACTTCCGTTTAACCCACTGGCGACCACGCTTTTATATTGCCCTTACATTAGCCTTTATTTTCTCTTATATGTGTAGTTAGAAATGAAAGATTCCTGTACCGCAATGCTTCAAGATTCTCTAGAAGGCTGTGAGCTCAGCTGTTACATGAAAAAAATTATAGGAACACCTGATAAATAATATAAATACCCCAGCGAGCCATAAACGTGCGTCCTGGCATCGAGACCATGGTTGCCAACCTGTTAAAATCGTGCTAGCATTGATATTAGGCCTTCCAGAAACTGTATCCCGTTTTGGTTTGCGGGGAAATCGGATAGAAGTAGACCAAGCTTGCGCGAAGGTATGCGGATTTCACGCTGGCTACGTAAGATTGTTATTCAAACATCCAAACAGAGTACCTATTTAAGCATTGTAGCGGTCCTGAATAGAGTTGAAATACGTGGCGTACTTTTGAGTAGAGTGTGATTTAACGGCGACTAATTTCGACCAGTTTATTTTAAATAACTTCAATTCACTTGTCACACTAGGAACAGTATGCGGTAACAGCAAGGTCACAGTTCCCGTCATATAAAACGAATAATATAAGATCAATAGACAGGCTTATACGACAAAAGAATAGTTCAAAGACCGTCAAGTGTAAGCAATCCTCTTCTAGATGATTTGGTAGCTGATTGATTCTCTTGCCGCTTTTGGAGGTGGAATTGCACCCACTCATGGTTCATTACCTGAAAAAAGATACAAATTAAAAAAGCCCTGACTGACTGACTGACCTCATTATAAGTGCCAAAAAGGTTAATGGTCAAAAAAAATGTTATTCTTAGGTATGCTCACATTATCTAATGATAGCCTTTCTTGTGGTCGTCGTTGAAGAAGTTTATTGATGAGATCCCGCGCACCGCTTGACACGTAGGCAGGGAATGTATAGCGCACCTGCAACAAGGTAATTACCTGAGTTGTCAAACTGGTAAAAGGGAGTATAACATAGGAAGGGAAGATTTTTTTGTAATGCTAAATAAGAAATTAAAATGGGTCACAAGTAGATAAGTAATTTGGGAATCGAAGGGTTAAAGTAAAAAAAGCTAAAACAAGCAGTTGGTATTTGAAAACGGAAAATTGGTGCTCGACGATTCCGACCTGGCTCGTACTAATAGATGAGTATTAAACTCACATTACGAATGGCTTTATAAGTACTAGCAGAGTCTTCGTGTTCAAATGGAGGAGTGCCAACTAGAAACTCATAACAGAGTACGCCCAGAGACCAGATATCCACCTGCAGATAAAAAGTTTCATTCGATAATTTCCCAGGAAGAAAATACTTACATGTTCACGGTGCTCTTCGCCTGTGACCATTTCCGGTGGCAAGTAGTCCAAAGTGCCACACATCGTTTGACGTCTGAAATCAGATGATTTAGCCTTGAACTTTTCCGCTCCACTATTTAGTATCGATAGTGTTTTGAAGTTAGTTTACTTTTTTCCGTTTTTTGCCCGTAATTTAAGTCTTGGAACGAATCCATCAGGGCATCCACAAGTAGCAGCGAAACTCACTTCTGTTTTGGTGCATGTACACTCCAACCGAAATCGGCTATTTTCAACTCTCCGTTATCACCGATCAGTAAATTCTCTGGCTTAATGTCTCTGTGAATAACTTTCTTCTCATGACAATATTTCAGAGCATCTGCCATTTGGAACATGAACTAAAAATGCATTCAATCATCTTCGACTGGAAAATTTTTCGCACTTTCATTGTGTATACGTTCAATTGGGAAAGGAATACGATAACTAATGTAAAGCCTGCCGTTAAACACATACCACAGCAGCAGTAGTTTCATCAAATCGACCTTTCTTTTTGAGGAATTTGTACATTTCTCCTCCCTAAACAACGAAATATACAGAAACTTTTAGAATTCGAACGTAATGAAAAACGTGAAATCGTACCGGAGCATATTCTAGTACCAAGTAGATTCTCTTCTCATCCCAGAAATAGGTGTACATCCGTAGAATGTTTGGATGCCTGCGAAATAAGAAAAGCTTTGTTGATATTCACGTGACCTCTTAACATTAGAACTGCACAAGGATAGCCGTCTTTGCAGGGAAGAGAAAAAAGAGGCACCCTCATGTGGTGGGATTCCTACAGCTAACCCATATTGTCCACAATGTACGAGTGAAAACAATTAAAATGATGTAAAATAAACCTCAAGTGTCCTTGAATTTCGATTTCTCTTCGTAGTTGATGCTCAACATTGCTCTTTGTTAACTGGCTTTTGAATAAAACCTAGAAAAGCATACGGATGAATGGCTAACCAAGTAGCACTAAAATCCAAGACAGACTTTGGAATATGAAGGAGAAAACTAATCGCAGAGCTCAGAAAATAAGGCTGGAAACAGTAAATAAGAACTCACTTNAGACTTTGGAATATGAAGGAGAAAACTAATCGCAGAGCTCAGAAAATAAGGCTGGAAACAGTAAATAAGAACTCACTTTCAAAGCGACAAGAAACCTATTTTCCTTCACTCGAGCTAAGTAAACTGAACCGAATTTGCCTTTCCCCAGAGGACGACCGACCTCGAAATCATTTAAGCAGAAGCGTCTGTAATGCAATAATAAACGATAGTTTCGAAGCACTACAAGTAATCAATCACTTACCCTCCTTTTTTTGGACCATAAGTCGAGGGATCTTCTGGATCAAATCTATTAATGGAACTCGGCTCCTTATTTTCTTTAGTCATTAAGCTAAGTAAGTTTTCACTTTTTGAACTAAAAATAATATGAAAATAGGGTATAAATGAATAGGGTAACAGTTAGGTTATAAATGTTCAGTCCCCCAATTAGGTCCTGAATGTGAAATAGTGGGCAGAAAAGGACAAAGGAGCTCTCATAGTATCAGCGTATGGTTGCAAACTCCCAAGAGAAGAGATGATAATAGAAAACAAAAATAAACTCATGTAAACAATGACAGAAAATTTACGGAAGAAGACAGTCTAAATTGAACTTTTGTATTCCCGCTACACAAAGTCGTTCAGATTAGAGCACGATTTGTCTCACACGGGACCCACCACTGCTCTCCACGCGTACGCAAAACTGGTTTGTTGACCTCATCTAGTGTATGAGACTAGTGGGACGACGGGGTCTGGCGGGGACGACTGCCAGGCCCAATGCCCGCACCAGTGAGAGTAAGAGAGAGACTCCACAAAAGGCAACACCTTTTATGTGAATTTCTGCCCCTCTTGATCTCTGGCGGAAAAGTTTCCTTGCATGTGATCTTTTCATACTTTAGTGACGAACCCGCCGCGATTGCACTGATTTCACTTCACCTCTTGTGTGAAAATGAGTATTTTACCAGTATTACTAAAAGAACGCCTTTCGTATTTGAGAGGGTCTTCCTTTGTTTCATTTTCCCGTTCGAACGGCTTTCTTTACGAGCGCACAGCGAGCATCCTCTGCGGTAGTGGGGCGGGTGCATAAGCTCTACAATGTAGTGGCGCTTACAGAGTAAACAAAGTATTTTGCCTTTGTTTGTTTGAGCTTTTCTTCCTCTTCCACTTGGAGATTATTAAAAATAGACGTAAAGTTACTGTGGTCCTGGCGTACGCAAACGCACACAAAATGAGCTGTGTGATTGCATACATTAAGCGGCGATCGTAACCTATGACTAAATCTATTTACTTCGTGATCGGCAATGTTTATTGGTTTTGTTCCGTTCGTTTCTAACTTATTCCTGAGGTGTGTTAGCATTGATTCACCAATTTTGTTGCATTGTATGTAAGAACCTTCCGTGCAGACGCTCTCTTGTGACATCTTATTGAAGAAATTGAAATTTGAGAAAAGCCTAACCGTACTTTCCACACAATGGTATCACTTTTGAGCAACTCGTTGATTGTTATAATAACCAGAAGAAGAAGCATAGGATTCAATACATGGGATTTCCAGAGTAAAAAAACTCTTAGGAGCCATCCTATCAGTTGGTTTTCTCGAAGGTATATTCACTGGCCTTTCTAAATATCTCTCTGATGGTCGAAATAGAGGAGGGCATTAACCAGGACGTGATCTGAGTTGAAGTTGTTCTAGTGTGACGCTGATAGTGCTAGGGCTTGTTCGACCCCTCAGCTAGCCAGGTATTTCTTCTTGTTCAGAAGTTTCTTGCTCTGCACAGTTCAAAGATGGGACGTCGAAATAAACACACTTCTCGTTGCCCTACCCGAAAACCCACAGAATGCCATGTTTTTCGTCGTTGGCTTTTGAGGAAGTATTCAAATCTTTTTCCTGCGATCATTTTGCTCTCAATCCAGCGATATTAACCTGTGCATCTAAGGATGTTCATTTTGTTGTCGCAGTTTTGTGTACAAATGTTTTTAATTGCTTCAATATTGGTCTTCTTTTTCAGATGTATTACTGTTCACTATGCAAAGCATTGCAACCCATAGGAACTATTCGCTACCGTTGGTCGGACAAAACGTCGACCGCCACCTTGATATCTTGCTTGGTGAAGCTGGATTTTTTCACATTGGATGATGCTAAGGACATTTATGATGGCATCCGTAGCGACCTTAAATATGTATGCAATGAACACTACGTCGAAGCGGTAAGCTGTTTTTCTAAGCAGTATCTCGAAGTTCCTTTAGAATATCCTGTTCAGCTTCTATTCCTTGCCGATGAGATTGAGCAGCGCTGGGAAAACTTTCCGTTGGAGCTGATCAATGATGTTCCAGTCAACATAATACGGGCCGTGATTAGGCAAATCCAAGGCAACATTTCTTTCTTTGACGTAAGTTGAGAGTTCTCTCAGTAGAATTTTGGAATTCGTCTTATTTCATTTCAGTGTTTTGACTTGTGTGACCACGCTACTTACTTTATGTTTTTTTTTTTTGAAAAAAAAAAACGAATTCCGCGTGTATCTGTTCTGAGTCATGTAGTGTTTGGTGAGATCGTGTAATATCTTTTTTTNTTTTTTTCGGTGAAGCTCATTAGAACACGCGATGGGGCCAACGTGTTGGAAAACGCCACACGATGGGTAGTAGTGGTATTAAACGTTCATTGCTAGAGCAATATATAAGGATAAGGGTTTTGCTTTATTGACTTTGATCTATAGGATACGCCCAGCTCTCGGCCTCCGTTCAGGATTGTAGTTGCGTTTTGGGTACGTATGCGACTGCCATACAAGAGTCGCTACGGCCAGTCGCTGTACACATCGTTCCTTTGTCTTCGTAGACGATACTGGTGCCAATTACACGACGTTGGGTTGATGGAAAGCTTGGTTGGCTTGGGCGGGCTTCATTACGGTATTTGATTCCTGGACGATGCGTGTGATAGTGCGCCACCACCTACACTACCCTACTACGCCACCTACATGTGCTTTGTTTATATTATAAGCTATGTGGCGTATTATGTTTATACTATGAAAATTTAAAATAATCTTAAGCGAAACAGCCTGAATTTCCAGAATCTGTACAACAAGTAGCTAATCATCCTCGACCTTTTTCTTGGGCGGTTTTGATACATTTGATGCGACTTTTTCAAAAAATGCTATTTTCAGGTTAACGTTCGTTTAGAAGCCAAACATATTAGGGCATTTTTCAAAGGATGCCTGACAAGATATGGCCCAGAAGTGCAGAGACGTAGACCATGGTATTTAGGCGCAACTTATGTGAATGTCGATGACGATAATGACGTAGGCAGCATTATTATTCTTAACTGGTCTCGTCTGGCTGGTCAACAAGCTTGTACCGAATACAATTTGTTTTCATAATAGGCTTTGCCCTACTCTCAAGAAACCCCTTCACCCGATGGTGTCAAGCAGACAGAAGGTGCTGAACCCTCAGGTCAGGCGAGATTGCGATTATTTAGCTTGGTGACAGTTATATTATATATATCTTCCAACCTTCTAACATAATTATACTTTCGATTTCCGACCGAAAACTGATGTAATTTCGCATAAATCGGGCAGATACAATAAAAAAAATCATATGGGGAGCTCACCTTAACTGCTCGATGAGTTCTAACCAACACTCACTGCCTTGACTTTTCAGGAGAGTAGTTTCATAAAATTCTATACTAGTTTGGTGATGTAAGATGAGGAGAAACAACGTCTAATTGTTTCAAAGCCTCGGAATTTGAACAAAAGACGAAGTGTCGTTCACTGCAGTAGATTCTGTTATAGGTCCAGGAACAAGATGGAGTCAGCTGGCACCATGGTGGTTTTATATCGTTAATTTTTGCTTAACGTCATAGAATTCTCAAATGTAAATACTATGAGTTTTTTCAGAGAATTTCGGGATAAAAAAGAAAAATGATGCATCTTTAGATGATAATCCGGCCACTCATTTCTTAATTCACCCATTTTCATTCTCTGTCGAGAGATTCGGCAAATTTTGATTGGGCTGAACACTACAGAATCTTTACTTTCTGTTCACTTTCTGTTATGAATATTTCCTTTAACGAAAGCATTTTTGCGCTTACAGAAATTCTAACTCCAGACATGTCCTTTCTTATTTAGGTGTTGATGTTCCGGGACCATCT
>UZAF01018417.1:0-33419 GCA_900617895.1 Haemonchus placei | reverse complement strand
CCTATTCTGCCTCCGGTACACTTACCAAATTTGTACTTTCTAGGTTCACCGAGATAGGAGCTATTATTTTCCGTCAAACATTTATGTCGCGCAAACCCCGCCTACTTTGAGCGGAGTCCAGTCCTGCAACCCACCATATGCGTTCCTATCCTGCCGCCTGTACTCCTACCAAATTTGAACGTCCTAGGACCACGGGGACAGGAGTTATGAATTTCCGTACAAACAGACAGACGGATGGACGGATATACAGACGCGAGCGCTTTATATAAAGTGAGGAAGTTATGCCCATGACATCACTCAATCCTGTGCTTGTCTAATCCTTGAAGGAGGAGTTTTGCTGAGCTCAAACGTGTTCTTTTGATCTTGCCGTATGCCCAACCCATCCCAAACTTGACCCGAATTATGCAGGTGTTCCTGAGGTAATATCGAATTTCTGTACAATTGAACGAACAAATAAACAATTGGACGCAAGCGCTTCACATATGATGAGCTGTCGTATAGATTTCGCCTAAGTTTCAAATGTGAAAAACCTTCATCTAGCTACTGAAATATTAGGAAGTGGATAATTCTTTGGAATGCGTATCTGTAAGCAAAATTCACATCTAAAATTAGAAACTTCGATCAGATGAGTTTTCTAGGGATTTCTATGGATTTCCGACTACGTTTCTGTGGGAAATTACGCTTCTAGTCTAGAAAATAGGTCAAATTCCGGAGGTATTTTCAGTAAAAATCCTTCGTGAGCAAAAAGTTTGTTTGCTAACGAAGCCTAATCTCTCTCCTCCTTCAGATGACTGTGAACGGATAGATGAATCCTCCATAGTACATTGATGTTGCACGACGGTAAATAGCCAGGAGAACCTTTGGTGTATAAGAATTAGGTGATATTCCCCAACTTGAACGATATGATGACGCTTTGTGGGTATTGGTCTCTTGACACTAATAGATGATCGTGGAATTGTTTCCATTCTAACCTCCTCTAGTTCCTTGGGGTTTGATTGTCCTGCGTCATGGAAGGCGACTTGTGGTTTTTGAACTGTGACGTCTCAAATAAATCCTAATGAGTATCACATCAATACCACTATCATTTTCAGTATCAATTCATAATCATGTGCCTACGTGACTTTTGGGAGGACGCATAAACGGCATACAAACAGACAAACAAAGTTAGCGGTTTATATACATAGAGGATTGTTAGCCAGCTGTTGACCTTGATTCCATCCCACCTGTCCAATGCTAAACGTTTCTTTGTGCTATTACATACCTCCAACTTCGGATAAGGAAATGCAATTGAATCTTTTGTCGTTGTTTTGCCTTATACTGATGTCCAAAACGGGCAGGTCTCGCAAGCATTACCCGAAAGGCTCGTTGGGCATGCTAATAACATTATAGATGACGTCGGTAAGAGAATGCATGAGCTGCTATATCTCTGACTGGGTGGGGAAATACTTTTCCCAAGAGGGAGATTCCTTTTTTGGACACTATCGGTATCGTATATGTTTGTTAGTTTAGAAGTAGCTTTGTCGGTATCGTATATGCTTGGTAGTTAGAAATGGTTTATGAGATAGCCGATCTAAAGGTAATAAAACGGTAGTGATCGGCCGTGTATGAGAGTTGTTATTAGTGATAATTTTACTAGCTCTTGTTCTCTTGTTCCTTCTGACCTCCACTGATTAGGCATTTGTTCGACCACTGAAACAAACATGCAGTTTTCTTCTTCCTCTGTCAAAATTTAGAGTGCTGTCACCGCACATCTTCCTCAGACACCTTCCCTACTGTTTTATTGGCATTTAAATAGAAGGCGGATTGCTCAGGTTGATCATACCAAGAACTTTCACAGCGGCAACCGTACACATTTTGGTAAAATGCCTTTTTGTATACATTGGCATACTTCTGATTCCCCACGAAGCATGGATTATGATTGCACTGGAGCTGTGCAAACAGGGTACACTTCGAGGTACTGCTGAATGCTACGAGGCTACGCTTTTCCTCCATCGAAGTAGCGGAGGCTTTCCGCGTAAGTTTTTGAACAGATCAAAATTTTGATGTCTTAGTTAGGGTTCGTTTTGCTACTCGGGCATTGTCACTTACAACTGGTTTTCGTGACGAGCAAAATCACGATTTTTTTTTATTTCATCAGTTATCTTCATCATGTACTAATATGTATACTGAATTTTTTTTCAATGATGTCTATTTTGTATATCTCATCAGCTTTTCTGCAGTTATCTTTATTAGACGTTGGTGGTATATATAAATAGGAATGGGCTCGACATTTTTGGGAACCGCTAAAGCTTTTTTATGTGCAGATCATGTGCAGATCTCAACTTCGTCGCAGGACGTAACAACTCTGACTGTCCTGTCCTTTCAAAAACGTGGAATAGTTTCGACGCTCGCTTCAACTTCTGTTAACAATGTGACAAAAGCATTAACTATTGATCCGGTTTTAGTATTTGGTCAACGGGCAGAGCACAGACGAGTGCGTTGAGTCGTGCCGATCAGTGTGAACCGATACCGCAGCAGATACGGGAATTGCTCACGAGTGTGCGATGAAGGTTGCGCCTGGAATTTATTTTGATTTTTAAAAAATACTCAGTATACGCTTCGAACGCAGTAAATTCGAATGACGAAATTCGCTCTAAATGAGTTTGCTCTTTGATTTTCACAAAAGTTTGGGTTTGGCTACAATACGTCTTCGGTGGCGTGATGCGAAGCACAGTGATCTAGCGATCGGTGGTGGCGGTCTTATTCCTTTCTGACTTAATGAATTGAAAGATAATACTCTAATTGCTCTAGTTTCATGGAAATCCATTTGCGATAATCCGCGGAGCTCTCCCCGTAGAGCTCTGAGATGGTGATCTCTTGTGGAAGCGACGATGACGGCTACAGCACATCTATGATGTTATTGTACTTTTAGCACAGTGATTTCGGCAGGGAAGACAATTCTAAATTTCATGAGTTTTTCCGTAAGGAGCATTTCTGTAGTGAAGACAGAATAGGCTATCGCTTTCTTTCATCCTTTGAGAGCCATGAAAATCTTTATCATACCAAAGCTTTCTTGTTTTCCCTAGCGCTAATCCCGCTCAACCGTAGGGCCTGCTGTTTTTGTTAGTTGTCGCCACTGCTTCCTATCTGTGGCATCTTCTGTCGTTACCTTGATTTGTGAAAGATCTCTCTTGAACACTCTTCATTCTCTTCTGCGAGTTTCATGTGGTTGCTTTCCTTCCACTTCGAGCATTATTGCATGCAGTCAAGTGACCCTGTGGTCTTTGCAACAAGTGCCCATACCATCGCAGATGCTGCTCTCTCATTTTGAGGTGGGCAAAGCCGGTTTCATGGCCGCCATGATGTTTCCGTTCCTAACCCGGTCCAGTCATGTCTGACCGCAGGCCCCTCTGAGCATTCTAATCTCAATGGAAGGAGTTGTCTCTCACGATTTTCACCTACTCACTATGTTAGTACTCACTGCCGTAGAGCAGGGACCTCACTACTGCTCGAAACAAACTTCCATTAAGCCTCTCGGACCACCGTTGCAAGGCTATCAAAGGATTCCCCTCACTTCATCTATGCTGCGTTCACCTGAAGTCCCTTATCCTTTTGATGACTTCACCAGAAACATCATCATTTCATTATATATATTCTTCAAGGCTAAAGAACTCAGTCTTCTTCGCCAGTCTTCTCTGTTGGGAGTCAATTCACCTCCAACATTATCTACCCTTTGAGGACGTTCATTGTAGTAGGGACAAGAAGCGGGTTTAGGGCTGGCTCTTCACGTAGTTCAACTGGGACGTCTATGTATTTATTTCGCTAAGTTGTGAGGAGTGCGTATAGTAGCTTTGTACCGATCGTACATGTCTTTATTTAAACAGATCAAGTACCCGGAACGCTCTATTCTCGCAGCGCTTTCGAGAGGTTTATGGTCGCAGCAGGTGACCTTAGCCTCCTCTAGATCGAGGAATGCCAAGAATTAGGGTCTGCGCCTCTTTCTTAAATTACATTAGTGTGCAAAACTTAGAGACGAGATGGATAATGTAACATAAAACATTGAGGACTTGGTGGAAATAAATGAAAGTGTGGGATTATATTGCCAGACCTATGACTGTTACGCACAGGAAGTTGGACATTACTTCGTGGAGAAATAGCTCAAATAAAGCGAGAAATATGGCTACCCGCGCAAATCGAGGCAGCTGATAGGTACGAAATTTTTTTGTCGATCAGACAGCCGCTACCAAGTACTGTGGTGTTATCCTTCTATACATCATATGCTGCAGACATCGTCTGGATGACTTGGCAAGAGAAAGGATCATGGAGAAACTCGAGAAAGGTCGCACTGCTCATCGAAAAAACTCGAAAAAAAAACATGACGAGTGCAGCTCAGGAACCTGGTATGGTATCGCTCACAGCGTTGTTTCACGCGCACGGAGAGCATTCCGAACCCCTGATACTGCTGCATGAGGGAGTGTAGGTGGTCGGCCAAGAACAGCTACCTTGAGGTATTACCGCTACATTGTGCAGCAGACAAGAACAGATCCACGTCAGTCAGCTTCTTTGATTGCAACATCATTTAACAGGGTTCCAAAGCAAGCCATCCGACGATCACTACGTAGTGTACTTTTGACCCTCGCGAATCGGCGAGACCGTTTAAGATGGTGCCAATAGCATAGCGAATGGACCGATGAGAAGTGGGGCCGTTTGCCTTTTTAGGATGTGAGCAGATTCAGTCTGAGTAGTGATACTTAAGCACCCTCATGGCCAGAGATGGGGACACGCACGTCTCTCAGAAACGTTGTGGAACTTGATCGTTGTAGTGGTCGAGGTGTTATGGTATGTGGAGGCATCATGCTTCGTAACCGTACTGACCTCCAGATTTTTGAGCGTGAGACCCTTAACAGTCGGCATAACTGTGAAAAGGAACTCCTCCCTAATGTATATCTTTTCAGGGCTGCAGTGAGCCCTGAACTCATTTTTATGGATAACAAGGCGCGACCGCATCGAACAGCTCAGGTGGAAGAGTTCCTGACACAAGAGGTTATCCAGCAATTGGAGTGTCCTGCACGTTCCACCGACCTGAATTCCATTGAGCACGTGCAGGATGCATGTGGTAGAGGCTTGCAGCATGTCCAAATGCATAATTGACCATCCAGCAATTGTCAATTGCGCTGATAGAGGAGTGGAATGCCCTACGGCAATCATTCATTTCCAACCTCGTGACAAGTATGGGATCGCGTTGCAGAGCATTTACTGCTGTCCGTGGTGATCACACACCCTATTAGGAACCACGCCACTTTTTTTCGAAGTACTAGGATAAGTTGTGAGGAATTATGTGTAATCGTTACCTTTCAATAAAAATGTGTTATTTGCTCGCACTAGTTCGATTTTCTGCCAGTTGCTTCCTGTGCAATACCGATATGATCCCCTATTGGTACGGTATAAATATCATCGAGCTCTCTCGTCTGGCAGAGGTATAGTAACAGAAAGTTGCTTTCGGCACTAAGTTTTGCACACCAGTGTACTACTTACTTTCTTGCTTTAGAGAAGGCATCCACTATAGACGTTTAGGGGCATGGAACCATCTCCTATGAGTCGGGACCTTAGTCCAGAGTCAACTAGCCGTTCGTATAGTTTCATTGTATGCGCAGTCAATATAATCCCGTGATAATTGAAATCGCGCTCTTTATCTGCTTCAAGATGGAAAAGAGTACTGCTTCTCCACGAGCTCCATACGAGATTCCTGTCCTAGCAGTTACACAATTTTAAAAATCGAGTCAGTCACTCAATCCCGCTTTGTTCGAGTGCCTTCCATGCCTCACTCTTTACCCCATCTTGGTCGGACGCCATTTCCTGTCCAAACCGCAATGGGACCAGCTGACATTTTTATATGGGAGCTATCCATATGAGAGAACTAATCATTCAGGAGCCTGTAGGGTATTCTGCTCAACTGCGCATAACCTTGCATTACCGCCAGAAGACTGTCCCTTATAATCGAAAGGGGAATATCCACTCAGAGGTCTACTGCTCTCATCTACATGTCGAAAGTCGAGTCATCTGATTAACTCTGATTATAAAGCTCTCATATCCTATGTGAGAAGACGTTTTCAAACCCATCCTCGTTGAGAAATTCTTTTCAGCGACCATGTAAATCAGTTATGGTAATTCAAGCATCTACTGCCAGGTCCACTCAACGTAAGAAGACGTTCATGCCCGATTGAAGCACGTGAGGTTTCTAGAGGTTTCGAAACTCTTTGTTGTTTCTTTTGCAGTTTCGCGGTTGCCAGTTGGGTGAAATAACTTTCTGGACGTAGATTAACTTCGCCCTAGATGAAGAGGTAAAAATAATGAGGAAACACTGACGATCCTTACCTTTAGCTACATTGTGAGCTTTTACGAGCCCCATTTTTGATTGCCGACAGTTCAAAAGCCAGGGAATACGAAAAACATCTGACGAAAAAAATCACTGAGTACGTAACGATTCAAAAAAGTCGTTTGAAGATATGCTTGTGAGCATTCTTTGCAGGCCCCAACATAATAATGTGACGATAACAAGCATGGCTATAGGCAATATGCCAAACCCGGGGTTGTTTCTTGTCCGTGGCGACTACATAACTAATTACAACGAGATATCCAACAGGTCCAAATTATTAGGTTTTTTTTCCAACATGCAGGTGCTGGCAAATATCACTTCAGCATCTTTTGGTGACAAGGACTTTTCAGTTTCTTTATGAAGTGGGTGTTACGGTATGGAGAGGCGGTGTTCACGAAGAAGAACGATTTTACTTCACAGCTGAAAGTTGCTGGTGTGTTCGGACCTCTAATCATAATAACAAATGTCGTGCAATCTTTTGAAAACCACACGTTTGAGCATAGTTGATCTAGCTTCTTTATAATCAATTATATATTTACTTTCATTGAGAAACTTTTCATTCAATGAATGGAAGTGATATTTAGGAAAGCTCAATGCTCTTCTGACTTGACAGCACTCTGTGGTCAACTGCATTGGAAAGTCATATATCGAGGGGTTTACTACATTCGGCAACAAATAAATACTATCTATACTGACACTGACAGGACACTACTGACTTTTTCTGCTACAAACCTTGGTTCGATTCACTTTGTTGACATTTAGACACGTTTATTCCGTGACAATTCCAGTTTTAGAGTGATTGTGGTTTACAGGGCCCCTCGTATTCCGGAGCAAACTCCGAATTGCTTGTTAAAACACTTAGTGAGCCGATATCATGTGAGAAACAGTGTTATACTCGGTGATTTCAGTTTGCCGGAACTTTATAACAAGACATAGCTTTTCTTTTTCGTTTTGCAGGGCGCAATCGACTACTATATTCCTTGAAAGAAGGTTTCTTGCGTGAAATCAATCCACCTACCCAGGATTTGCAGAATATGTGGGAGCAAAGAGAATGCTTATCGATGAGGCCAGACAATCCGGGGATGAATACAAAACCTTTACAAAGCGTTTCCACACCCGTCTCAAGAAGTACAACGATTAATTAGAAAGGAAAATAATCAAATCAAGTAATGCTAAGGTCTTCCACAGGTATTTTAGCTGAAGAATCAAGGACTTCAAGCAAATCGGTTGTCTGAGAAGAGAGGAAGTTGTTGCAGTCTCTCCAGTAGATAAAGCCATTATGTTGGCTGATCATTTCGAGGGCGTCTTCCAGGAAGATGATGGAAACGTTCCTCATTGGTTTCAGCCGTCTGTTGAACCAATGAAGGAGCTTCCGTGGTTCATCGCCTCATAGCTATGTGAGCTAATCATGAAATGGCCTACTTCTTCCTCAGTCACCCCTGATTTTGTGCCATTTTTGTTTTGCAGAGAATAGCCGCTGCTATCTGTAGTGCTCTTACACACATCTTTAGTCAGTCGTTATGCTTCGGTGAGGTACCCTTGCGCTGGAAACATTCCTTCGTTACTCCGCTACTGAAGGAAGAGCCATCATGGAACCCTGAAAATTATCGCCCCGTAAGTATCACAACTCTTTTCTGTCGGCTATTTGAGAAGTTCGTGAAAAAGTATGTCATGCACACGACAACGCTTAAGAAGACACAAGCCAAGATAAAAAGCCACCCCAGACCCGTTCAGTGCTCATACGCAACCACATCAAATGCACTATGGACTTGGTTTGATGTATGTGGGGTTTCTATCATATTTTCAAATGCGAAGTGATTGACTGTATTGTCGTTGCGCTCAAAATGACTGCCTTTTCAATCAATCCATATTTAAGGCGAGTTTCTGGCACGCGCTCTTCCCTGTCTTTGTGAAATTTTCTTAACTTCAAAGGGATATTTTGGCCGGAAAGACGAAATGAAATGAATATTTAATATAATATAATGAATATATAATTATAATATATTATATGATATAATATAATATAATATATAATATAATATAATATAATATAATATAATATAATATAATATAATTAATAATATATTATATTATATTATATTATATTATAATATANTATAATATAATATAATATAATATAATATAATATAATATAATATAATATAATATAATATAATATATTATTAATAATATAATATAATATTATATTATATTATATTATATTATATTATATGAAATAATATAATTTAATATAATATAATATAACATAATGGTTACTACATATAAAGCGCTCGCGTCTGTCTGTCTGTTTGTTTGTTTGTTTATTTGTAATTCGATATAACATCAACAAACACTGGTCAAGTCTGGAAAGGGTTGAGCATAGGACAAGACCAACACAGCACACGTGAGCTCAGCGGAGCTCCGCCAACAAGGGGCGGGCATGCGACGGAACTGGGCGAGGCCACTTGCAAATTCTTCTCATTCGCTCTGATAACAGTCCAGACGTCTGGAAAAATTGTGTAAAGGTGGGGTCGGGTCAACAGTTTGAAAAAGGAAACCTACCCGCGGTGGGCGGGGCGTTCTCGCAGTGAGCGGCAGTTTCCGCAGAGATTCATAACTCGATTCAACGAAGGCGTCCAGACTAGAAAAAAATAAAAAGAGTGAGCAAGGCCTTGTGAGTGCTGGACATGTGTAAGTTTAGCGAAGTCCCGCTCACAATGGGCGGGGCGTGCGTTTTGATGAAAGCTACTTTTTAAAAATGAATACAACATCGTTCGAAAACGTTCTGGGATGCGGCGAAATGGTGTTAAAATGTAAAAGAACAAGTGTGGTCAAAACCTCGAAGTAGGCGGGGTTGGCACTAAATTGGGCGGGGCCCAGATCAAAAATTTATAACTCTGTTCAGAAACGTTCTTGGATACGGGAAAATGTATTAAGCTGTAAAAGAACAGTTATGGCCAAAACCTTGAAGTGAGCGGGGTTGGCACTAAAGTGGGCGGGGCTCAGATCAGAAATTTATAGCTCTGTTCAGAAACGTTCTAGAGTGCGGGAAAAAAGTGGTTAGAGGTAATGAAACAAATGTAGACAGATCCCACAAGTGGGTGGGGCTTACATCAAAATATTATGTCTCTTCAGGTGCGTTTCAGAACGCGGGAAAAGGGTGTCTGGAGGTAGTAAAAGTCATGTGGTTTGTAGTCGTGGGTGGGTTTGCAAAGAGGAAGGTGGAACTGAGTTCAAAAATTTTTCCATCTGTTCTTCACACTAACCCTGACCACATAGGTGTACAACTAGGGGATATCACTGAATTATACTCAAAATTAGGGTGAAACTCTCTAAAGTTAGTATCCATGGTTCCAGGAACAGTAGTCCCTTCTACACAAAAGCAAATGCACTACATTGACTTCAGACCTCACGAAACAAATTCTACAATAACCCCGGCCACACAGGTACATATCCTGTAGAGGTCACGGAAGAGGCTCAGATGATAGAGGTCTATAATGAAAACCAGAATCTCATGTGGATCCGTCCCTTCTGACTAGAACCCCCAGCGCACGCGATAGCGTGTGTAGCCGCCTGGTATAATATAATATAATATAATATAATATAATATAATTTAATATAATATAATATAATATAATATAATATAATATAATGTAAGGTCGGCAAAAAAGTCCCGCGACAAAAAAAATGTTTGAAGCTTCGAAAATTCGTACCAACAGTGTGAACACGGTAGCAAGGGCGATAAATTGTATAACATTCATCGGGCAATCAACACATAAGTAAATAATGGCACCGTGTGGACTTCCACAGCATTACGGTCAAGAAATGGACAACACCCGATTCGTACCATCTACCAAGGACGTCAAGGGAAAAGAGTGGGTGTAGCGGCTCATTTATCAGCAACCTTTTCATTGCTTGCACTGCTCACCGATCAACGGTCAGCAATCGGTTGGATCGCTTCACTGCAGGAGATACTAGATACTGTATATTCAGAATAGCGCAAGCATCACCCCTTATTTAAATGGAGGTTGAAGGAATCCATCCACTAGCAGTTGCTGAACGCAGACTAGATGGACACGGCTATCGCTTACCCCTATGATCCCTTTTATTTGTCCAACGGGGATAGAGAGGGACGATCAAAAACGTAAACCAGGTCCCTACAGAGGGACACGGGGCATCGGGAATTCGCTTTAGACACACGTCGAAAGTCCACCGATCCCGGTTGGTCCCAGGTTCTTCATAAGCCGTACTCCCGGAGTGTTGCTTCTTCTACCAAAGCGGAAGTTATATTGTTATATATTGTCTAAACTAGCTAAGTTATCTGATTCTGTCTTATCATCTCTCGCGACTTTTTGATCTGTTCAATCTATCCAATCTATCTGAACTATCTTAATTGCCAATCTATCTAATCTACCTTATCTCTCTAGTTTGTCTTACCTTATCAATCTAACTATCATCCAGTCATCCAGTCTGTCATTCAAATTGTGAACCTATCAGTCTGTGAACCTACCAATCTATCAGTCAATCACTCTATCTATCTGTATGTTCTGTTTAAGTTAGCTTTATTAGGAGATCATTCAAAGAGTGTTGAAAAGGGTAGTGACATAGTCATTGACGCACACAGATCATTCACTGTACGACTGAATGGGCACTCTGGGTGCCCTCTGTATTGTTTCATAAATCAAATGATTTACTTCTTCTAATGCAGTGCACACATTCTGTGCTTATTGTGCAGAGTCCTGCTTCTATTAAGGTGGCCAACCGTTCTTATCATATGCTTATTTCGAACATGACAGAAGAATCCTCACATTGTTTTTCGCTGTACGCTTGTGTAAACAAGGTTGGCTCCACGGAATTTCCTAGTCACTCTAATTCCTAGAAAGCGTAGCATGATATTTCCACCTTCAGAAGAAAAAACCGACGGACTGAGTTATGCCGCATACAAAATCTGCATACCCTATGCTGCACTGGTTCAGGTGTCGCCCTTCTGTTATAACGAAGATTATGTTTTAAATTTTGTGAGCTGCAGATTATTGCCGACATGAGCGACATATGCAGTAACACCCTCTACCTTCGAATGAAATATCCACCCCAGGTATGGTACTCTCTGAAGGTGCATATCCCTCGCTCATGAGCTAGCAAGATATAAAATTGCCTCTTTTGTGTGCATACTTTGTTCTCCCTGTTTTCTAGAATAGGATCTGTCGATTGAAGAGATCATTCGCTGCAGTACTTTCGCCACGAGACCTACCGTAAACATCGCTGGTTTACGTGAAGCTCTTTCCATGTTGTTATTTCCTATTTTTCTTTCGCTGCAGGAGCTTTTCACTCGAGAATCATTCCTCTACTCTTTCGAAAACTCCACTACTCGAGTCACAGCTGTAGACAAGTTAGTGATATAGGGGAGCAGGTTACCTTAATGGAGTCGAGGATCAATGTAATACTCCTCCCTGAGCAACGCAACCTGCCACAGTTCTGTTGTTGCTTCCAATTGCATACTGCTACTAGTTCATGCAGAACAATGGTTTGCCATGGATTAGCCTCCTTATGGATGATTAATCCGCCGCAAATCGTCGCTTTGCCGTAGCGTCTGTTGAAATGCTCCAACCAATCCGAATTGGAGAACAGCAGGAAGCTTCGCTAATGAGCAACCCATATATAGATAAAAATTTCCGAATTTTTCATTGTTCGCCATTATTTTCAGGAAACTGGAAGATTGAATTGAGAGCTCTGTTCTTAATGTTCCGTAAATATGTACGGCACTATATTCGAGAAGAGCAAAAAACATTATTTTAATGCAAACGACGCAATTTATACATATTCAGGAAAACAGCGGTTGAAATCAGCGAATTTCAGGAATTCTTGACTTCTTTCCAGCCGTGTGTTTTGTGTGAAAAATCAATGCTCTCTTTATGGAAAAATCAGATAGTCAATTATTTTCGATTTTTCTAAAAATTTTCCTTTGAGTCCACAGAGTACCTGTTACATTATCTGCGTACTTTACTGCATTGCAGGCTCTCCTTTCCAGTCGGAGACCTCATTCTCCATTTCTAATGGACATGCATGACACTATTATGGAGGAGCGCATGAGATCGTAGGCATGTTGACACTTTTCATGACAGATTTCGAACAATTTCTGCTGAAAATGGTGTTTCAAATCGTTAATAACCCAGAAAACCCGATATCTCTATTGCCACGTATTTCTTGGAATTCCAGTTGATTCTCACTCTCACATTCAGAGCCTCAGATCATGTGTTACAAAGAATAAATGACTCTTGTACAAAAGTAGTCACAGGTATGTAGTCAACACGGTCTTTCATTCCAGGTTCATTATTCAATCTAAATTGGTGTACTTTTCACGATTGCTCCTCATGTTGCTCCGTTATACTGTGGCCTGAAATTACACGAAACATTTCTGAAATTGTTCTCAGTGAAGGTTGAATAGTTAATTCAAATAACGTGTTCAAATGAGATAGGGTGTGTTCACAAGTGAACTGAAAGTGGTGGAGTCGATATGTATTGGAATATATATCTTATACGAGCTCGTTGAGAATGCAAGATCATCGTGAACCGTCAAGAACTATGTAGAAGTTTGAGGATAGATGGCTTAACCGCTTTTTTAATGATTGTAGAGCCAGTCGACCCTTCCCTATCGTATTTTATTGACACTCGCCTTGGCTACTGTGCTTTCTCAAGAGGATACCTGCGCTAATGCTGTTCAATTGTACATGACATGCTGTACAATGACAGCAACCAAGACCTCCATCCCTCCGAGGTCGGTCAATTGGTACCAGACTCGACTGGTAGGATAAATGCATTGAATTGTACATTGGCTGGCCACCACAAGTCATTGTGTAGGCCGCATACGCACTCATTACGCCACTACGATTGTGAATGGAAGTTAAGTACGGGGGCGCATTGATTAACGCTAAAATCCTTTATCCTTTACTGCTGTTCAATAGGCAGGAAGAAAACGACAATGTCATCAGATATTGAATTTGGCTTCGAGTAATAATGTTACAACATTACTCGCTTGCAATTTTGTTTTTTTTTGCAAATGCTGCCATGATTTGACCTTTGGTCACCCATATCATGGCAACTGAGTGTATTGTCACTAAGAGCCGCCTGAATCAGCTCAGAAATGCGCACTTTGCTTGCTGACGAGGTTGTTTTAATGTCTGCAGGCGCTGTACACTGAGCTCCTCGGCAAACCATTTGAGGGTGGATCAGGTTGTTCGTTATTACAGCAGGGGATAATCTTATTCCGACGTGTCATAGTTATGACTTTATTCAACGCCTAAATGCTAATCCTTGTATGTCTCTTCAAGTTTCGACTTATGTATATACTATTGTTGTTTCTGGAGTAGCCTGCCTCGTAATGTCTAAGGAATGCCACGGGCCTTCTAAGAAAGGTTTTATACGCCTAAGAGACCCCAGAGGGGATTAATAGGGAGCAGTGAAGTTTCTGGCTCAACTACCAGCTAGCAGGCAGAGATATGGGAATGGGATAACCTATTAGAATAAGTATGACACAGCTTGATTTACTTCAGTTTCATGATAGTAGTATTGATGACTCTTTTTAAAATTGGAGTTTCTTTCGATCCGTTTCGTTTCCATTTCGTTTCCCCAATTTCGATCGCCAAAGTTCCACAAGCTCAGGAATGGCGATCCTCAAGAAATGCCAATTTTATAAAGCAGTGGCAAGAATAAATGTAACCTTGACTCGCCTATACTCTTCATAGTCACGATGAAGGCAGTTCACATGAAAACTTTAAAATTTCCTCAAACTAGGAGGATCCATCGAGGTTATTAACAGTAGATCATTGGCACGCTGTGAGAAATTAGCAGGCAGTTTTTTTTATAAGAAACAGAAACCATAGAAATCAATTAAAATCAATGGATCGGCTGAAATTAACCTACTCTCCACCAAGAATTTGTCAAAATTATAAGAAAATATCGATTTCTTCTAGCACGCTGATATTTATCGCATTTTTATACGCTGAACTGAAGCTGCTGCAAGCAAAATAAATGGAAAAGAGATTCCAGAAAAGAGTGTTGAGGTCATGGCAGCGTCTTTTCAACCGCTACACTTTTTCAGGCCATGTCATAGCTGATCAACACTGGGTGCAATAGCTTAAATGAAGATTACTTAGGAATTTGAAGATGAAAGCGTTGCTGGCCACGCAGCTACGATGTAGTTTCCTTTGTTTCACTTATATCACATTTCCCCGGCTTCTGAGTGTGCAAAAGTGCTCGGTTTCTGTGAAGTGCATCGGTGGGAAGAATTAGCAAGTTTTTTTTTCTTGAACCTTGGCTATTGAACGTGCTAAAAATGTGGGATTTCCATGGTGATCAGTCGTATCTAGATTTTCCATGAGCAGAGCTCTCTGTTAACTTCCACTCAAAACATATGGCTGAAAAGATGTGAATTCCCGGGAATTGGTAGTTTGAACTTTTTTTCAGCTTCACATGTTCAAATCCCATGAGTAAGAGTACGAAATAATCACGTTCCTATGGCTTCGTTGGATGAATTGACATACGTATTTTTTTCACAACGAAAACGAAGTTTCCTATGAAGTGGAGCATTCACGATGCTGTTATATCAGCAGATATCACCTTAGGTGCCTAAAGACTCAGTTCTCAATATCAGCAGAAATGACAGCAAAAAAGAGAAAAGTGAAATTGTTATATGTATCTGAGTTCTTTCTTGGCGCAGCTTCCCTGAGACTTTACCTATTTCAATTTAATTGAAGCTTGTCAGTGAAAATTACGTTGAAGCGACGTTTGCGACGGACTGATCTGTAGTAATGGGATTAATCCCTCGCAGATCTTCGGTTTATAAGTATGTACCTCGGAATAGTAGCAGTATTGTATAGATGTGCTCCTCAATTGAGAGCCAAGAAATGTAATGCAATCGGAGAAATCGACTTATGTGTTGAAATGAGTTAGTCTTGTAGCTCCACTACGTTTCTCGTGGCGACTCAATACGTTTTGTTGCTTACTTCTTCAGCAGAAGCAGCAATCCCCCCTTACCTGTCGCTGTTACAGACGAACTGTGCTCTACGTACTACATCGAAGACAGGTGCTTGAGCATAGACTCTTTGCCCTAATTTTGAAGCAATGTCTGGATCTGACTGAAGTCCGACACTGCTTCATGATTAGAATTGACAAAAACATCACGACTTGAGCGCATTATACGGGTCTGCTCACTCAACGTAAAGAGCTGTCATGTGAGCATTAATGATTCTGAACGTGAACATACGATTAAATGGCCACTCAACATGGTAAATGTCGAAGGAAGAATGCCTATCGTTATCATTATCGAAGCAGTAGAGAGGAGGGAGAATGGATATTCTAACTTGATTTCTACGCGAAGTAATGAAACGCGTGGACGCCACCAAATCATGGCAGTTTAGAAGCAGAGCGTAGAGTTGGACGAACGCGCCAAGATTTTGCTTGTATTCAAATGTCTCAATCGTCACAGATCTAGCTTCGATTCGTAGCTTCGAAGCACTTTTAAAGAGTATCTCACTTTACAGGATTGACCATAAATATAGCGACAAGGTTTTCACCTACTATCTCAGAAAGCAAAAGTGCAAACCAATCATGAACATAACATTTATTAAGTAACAACTGGTACATTAACAATTATAAGTTACTTCTCGATCCGGACACCTTTGGCACGGACGACAGCGCGGAGTCGCTTGAGAAAAGCGTCGATGACCCGACGCAGGAGTGCGTCGTCGATTTCGTCCCATTCTTGGGTGGGCGCAGAGAATCCAAATTGGAGTAAGAAGTGGCGCAGGCTTTGCTCTCGAGGTAAAACCACAAGTTATCGTTTAGTGGTTCAAATCTGGTGACGATGCCGGCCATTCTTCTGCCGAGATGAAGTCAGGGAGTTCGCTCTTGCACCACGCTTGGACGACCTTGGCCTCGTGGGTGGGCGCCTAATCTTGCTGGAATGTCCACGGGCGGCTGCTGAAGTTGAAATTCGCCCACAGGAGTAGAGCATCTTCTAGAATCGTCTTCAGTTGGTAATCTTTGTCAATTTTGACGCCGGGGTCGACAAATTTCAACAGCGTCTTCCCCGAGGCACGCACCCTTGCTCAAATCATCACTTGGGCAGTGTGTGCGGCCCGGTGAACAACTCATTTCTGGTCGGCTTCCTCGGCATTCCTTGCGATCACTCTGACGTTCTGAGCGTCGAACTGCTGCTCGACGGTGGAGAGCTTCTCACTCGAAAAGACGATCAAATGGTGGCCCTTGTTGCGCGTCCGAAGCAAAAGGTGTCGGCACTTTTTGACTCGCACCTGCTGATCCGCTGACCGAGGAGCTGAAGATAGCAGCCTCCCGAGTACGGTAGGGGTACATCTTAAGATCTCCGTGGACGACCCCTTCCATTGACTTCCGCGAGATTCCCATGTCGCGAGCAATTGTCGAGATGCTCCGAGTCGCGTTTCTTGCTATCCGCTTTATGACGACCTCGACGACCATCGGCGTGCGAGCAGTACGATTTCTTCCACTTCTTCGGCGGTCTTGGATTCCATCAAGGTTTCGATAACGTTGGAGTGTGCGATACACGACGCTGCGACGGATGCCGAGGTGCTTAGCGATCGTGGCGGGTGGGCGACCGGCTTTGTGCAGACGAACGATAGCGGAACGATCAGGAGAAGGCTTCACCATTTCACTATGAATGAACCAAATTTAACCAAATTTCGACAGGATTTAGAAAAATGATGAGATTGAAAAATCAATAAAACTGGCGCGTTATGTGCGCGATAGAATGTACGCTAACTGCAGCAAGTCTAGAGGCTATAATTAACTCTGTAGATAGAATAAAAGCAACTCTCCATTATGATTGACTCCTGAATTGACGGGCTAAGATTAAGACGGGGATTGAGCATCTCTCTTTTTTGTACGCAACTCATGGCACTGCCGCACCCATATGGACGGCAATGTGGATGCAAGGAGGTGGAATCGCCCTTAGAGAGGTGGTCTATACCCATACTTGACAAGACTCATACATGCCTTCGAAACCTAGTTTTCCCTTTGTTTGCCGCGGAACCGTTTGAAACTGAATAACGGTGCGCTTTCTCAACCCTCCCGGGTCTGTGCAGCAACCTTAACTCTTATGACTGCTTCCTGCTTGTTCACCTTTACATGTGACTACTTCATGTCTCTGTTCTCTTGAAGAAGATTGATAACGAGTGTGTTGTAAATTGAATAGGGGAAAGTCTGTTGCAGAATACTGCATTATTGGCGAAGAAAGCGAGAAAATTCGGCGCAAAATATAAGGCCATAGAAACCTGTATACTGTTGAGATTGTAATGACAGAACAGATGTTTACGCAAGACGCATGTGCATATGCGCAGAAACTTGGTTACCCTACCTACCCTACCTACTGGATTATGTGAAGGTTCAACTAAATTTCTTAGGGTAGTACGATATTTGTCGAGCTAAGTAGAAAATTGGTTTACTCCTTTCCAAGCTCCAAAAAGAGGCAAAGTCGCCGAAACGTTAGCTGACGAAGTAACTCACAACGTCGTGTACTGTTGAGCCATGTAAATTCGAACTGTAAGTATGCCGAGGTTCATCGAGATTTAAACAGAGCGGTCAGTAATTTGTGTCGCAAGATGACAGTGAATTCTCGTATTTCGCAAGGATTACCTAAAAGAAGTTGCTGTGTATAGTTTGGAGGCTCTGCCTAAACCTGAACAATCTCCTAGCCCATCAGCACGCAGATGCCAGTTATTTGGCACGTCTAAGCATCATTTGAAAGTTAGAAGGTTGAATAATTTTGCTACGCTCAGATCCTTTATAATAGAGTGCGTTGAATCTCCTTTGTTAAAGTTTTGGAAGAAGGGCATGTACGTAGCTTGCCTTTAATATTTCGGGATTAGAGAACAAAAATGAAGATTAAACATTAAAAATCGCTTTACTGCCTTTCTAAAATCTCCACATTAAGATCTATACACTTTTGCATGCGTTCGAACCAGTTGTAGTAGCACTTTTGCCACTTCGATTGAAGTCACTCTAAAACATGCATTCTGAACGCATCAACGGCTTCTTCTGGTGTCGAAAAACGTTGACCTCTCATTTTATTTTTTATCTACGGGATAAGAAGAAGGCAGTCAAGGACTACATGGCTGATGACTTATCAAATCGTTGTTTTGACTAGTAAAAATGCAATTGTTTGAGCCGATGTGTGGGAGCTCGCATTGTCGGGGTGATGAGTGATCCGTCTTCGGCATTTGCTTTTCCTGATTTTTTGGAAGGCAACTGGCAAACAAATGGTTGTATACCACTCAGAATTGACTGTTCTGCTTGTCCTAGTGGTACGGTTGCGACATGTCCAGTTTTTCCAAAAAAGCAGGAAACCAATTGCTTGGAAGTGCTTGGTGCGCGGAAGGCTTTTGTTGAATTTTGCTCATCTTGAAATACCCACACGGTCGACTGCTGTGTATACTTTCGGGCTCATACGCATAAACCCATTGTATATCACTTGTCGCGATGTCATAGAGATGTTTCAAAGCACCGCGACCGTATTTTTTGAGTACTTCTTTCAACAAATCGGCACGAGTCCTTTTTTGGGAGGATTGGCAAATTTTTCAAAAACAATTTTTTTACAGTCAAATGTTCATGCACTATTGAATGTATGTTAGTCTCTTTGATGCCTAAGGTTGTCCCAATCTCACGATAGGTCACATGTCGATCTTGCTATATTAGTCTGCGCACGGCATCGGAAAAACAACTGATTTTGGAGACCTCCACGGAATTCGTCTTGGAGTGAACTACGACATCGGGTAATTCCATCATACCATCGATAAGCACTGGCCCTTGATGGAGCCTCATCGCCAAAAGGGGAGCGGGAGTTCAAGGGGGAAGGAGGTTTGGGCCTAAGTGGGGGATGGGGGCGAATAGGGCCTTAGTAAAATTTTTAAGTTAGCGTAAACAACACAAAGAGCGCTCATATGTCAAAACGTTCTGAGTAAGTATGACCTCAAAAGAGTCAAACTTTACGATAGAGCTGTGAGTTGCCAGATTGCAACACTAGGGTTGCTCAATCCCGAAATATAAAAGGCAACCCTCGTATCAACTGCCACAGAGCATATTCGTACAGTTCCAGCGACAACATCTGTTCTCGGTAGGAACATCGACTTGCTTGCATCCCTTCTCTAGAGAGCCTCTTTCTTTACCATAAATTTCGACGCGTGCTCTCGAGCAGGACGACGGAACAAAGAGCGACAGGCCTTTAGACAGTTGCTTTTCGTTTTCTTCTTTAGTGGCACGTTCTACCGGACGATGTCGATGAATAGTACTTGTTAAAATTTAAAAACGCACCCTGGCTCTGAAATGAAATGTGCTGTCTCTTCATTAGGAACTTCTTACTAATTCCATGACCTTCTCATGAGATTCCACGCATGGTGGGTTTATTTAAAAGCATATAGTTGCTACTTCTTTTTACGTGTTTTTCTTAATGGTGTTATTCATGTGATCTTTCTAAATATCAACAACGCTTTCCATTCGCGGTATGAGAAGTTTTGTTCGTTCGATCCAGATTCTTGATGCACACGTCGCGCCTCTCTCGGTAATTTAGTTTGGTTTGTTCCATTTAGTAGTTTCCTTCAAGGCCCCTGGGGGGCGCGCGAATCACGCGTGACCCCATTAGAGCTCTTCGCATACGCAGCATCGCTTCAGTACCTTTCTGTTGAGATGGACCGAATAAGATTTGCAGTAGTCCACGGTTTCACCATGAATTAGAGCAATTCACCTTACTATAGCGATGAAGCCCCTTCGAGATTAAGAACTCACTTCCTAGTTCACCAATTTTCTTGTCAAACGTTCAAAATAAGGATAACTTCATATTTTTTGATCCTAGAAAACGCCATCTTTCTGCAGACGTGAATAGTTGGCCATTTTTTACTTCTCGTGAATCACACCACACCCAAGGCCCCCTGACTATATGGAACAGTTGAATCAAAGTTGGTGTAGAAGCAATGCCTCGAAAATTTCCGATCACTTCTAGAAACAAAGCAGGGCAGTAATGAGAAACTCATGAGTTGACCCATGAGATAAAGGCATTGTTAGTTACACTGGTTTGCAAAGCTCAGGGACGAGATGGATGACGTAATATAAAATGTAATATAAAAGAAGAAGAACTGTGTCGAAATCAACGGAAGCGTGGGAGCATGTTACTAGATCTATAACGGTTATGCACAGCAAGCTGGACTTACCTCTATAGAAGAATAGTTCAAATAAGACGCGAAATATGATCGGCGCAAATCGAGGGTTGGTAGGTAAGGAAAAAAGTTTTGTCAATCAGTAAGTAGCTACAAAACACTGTGGTGGTATCCTTCAATACATCATGTGCCGAAGACGTCATCTGGACGACTTCACCAAGAGATGTAACTGTCGACAGCTCGACAAGGCTTCAAGTGGTATATTTTGACGATTGAATTTGTTGCTTTTAATCGATTTAGATGTATTGTAGTCAAATTTTCGCCACAACTCATCGTCGTATGCAACTTTGTTGAAAATGCTTAAGCTCGCGGGCGCCGACTATGTTGTTAGATTTAAGGAGATGAGCTCGTCATACAGTATAAAGTCAGGTGAACAGAAGGAGCCTGGCAGTGCTCGCTTTAGCCACAATCACTTACTTATAAGCTCCCCTAGAACGGAAAATCATGCGAGCGCTCCTTCTCCTCACAAGTTACTGTGGCAGATCGTAAGTTGGTCGTTATTATCGCACGTCATAAAGCTGTGCCACAGTACTGTGTTAGAAGCACAGGAAAAGTCTCGCGTGGCAGTGGGAACAGTGAACGCCACAGTTGACCTTGAAGTATCAAGAAAACTGAGCCCCTCTATAATTTCATGGTGCATCGGGCAGCAGACGAACCAGGTCAGTCGAAAATGTTCCTAGGTGAAAAATGCGGAACATTTTCCATAGCGAACAAATACGATTTTCATGTACGTCCAACATGTAGGTCGTTTCCACAGGCGGATATCTGAGTACAAAGAAGTATCTACTTGTGACCCCTAAACGGTTACTTTGCATTCCAATAAGTTGGTAACAGCGATTACTCGTTTCAAGTCAGAGAAATTAGGGACACTCAGCACAGAAGAAGATGACAGCAGATCTACCTTCATCAGGGAAAGCATAGTGAGACTGGAAGTACCGATCGGAGCTGCAGCGGAAGCTAATGTGAAAATCCGAGAGCTGCTACAGAACTACGCTGAGACACTCAGCGTTATACTTTTCACATTGCTTTGCCGTACAGGTTTGTTAAAATGGAGCCGTGTTTCTGGTCAACGTTTCGACTGAATCGTCGTCTTCAGGACCTGAAAACAGTTCGAAGCTCCTGATCTGTGTCTTGCCCGACCAAGCGCCCAAAGGCGCTAGCCCAGTTGCAATAGATCCCAGAAACTTGAACACTAAAAGATCCCAACCGAGAAATCAACATTCTGCGGTTCCACCAACGTTGCCGTCTCACTCGATTTTGTGAAGAACGAGGGATCAATGAGACACCATTGATGGTCGTCGGATAAGAGTTACGCGGTGTTCTCAAAGCCCACATAAAGGAATGAATGGCAGAAATTTGCATTTTATGGCAATGCACTCTTTCGGTTGTTGAATTCAGAATTTCTCTCGTGGATGTGCGACGCTTCCAAGAACTTTCTGGCACCGATCCCATTCTCGTAGGCCAGGATTTTGCATTTGATATCAAAATTACTGCCTTGATGTACTTCTAGTTGATGCTTTCCGAGTGACGTAAAGAGGCTTCCACGACTTCTACCTGGTAGATGTCTTTGACACGTATGCCTAACATTCTTCCCTTCTCACCAATATATGTATATATATAATACTATATATGATTCGTACAGTGTGCAGTGGGATGGACTGCGAGAGGTACGAAGGCGCGTAGCAGATGGTGAAATCCGTCTTTCCGTGAGTGACAAGGGAGAGGAGTTCGTGTTTCTACCTCGCTCTCTAGATCGTGAAATCAGCTCTACGTCAATGATACTTCTGTATATGGTCATTCCACGGAAAAGGCATTCCTCACACAATGTCGCTAGCTGAACGCTCTGTGTTTATCAGTCAGAGAGATTGCAAAATTAGATAGAATGTTATTAGAAGATTGAAGTTGGATACGCCCTTCTGCTCGGTTTTCTATAACCTGATTAAGACTCATAAGTTGTCCAACGGAGGCAAAAAGTCGGTTAGCCTGTTCACCCTGAAGCTATAAAACGTGCAGTAGTTCGCAACATGTACAAAAGGGCTACAGGAGTGTGTACAGGCGAAGTAGAACGAGAGGAGTCACGTAAGCTTGTATACGAGATCGCAGACTTGAATGGCTATGGGACAGAACACAGATGGTCAGGCTCAAAAGCGTATTCGCTGAAAATCCGTGGAAATGTGATGCATCTCCGGCTTCCATGTATATCGGATAAAGTTAGCGCAGAAGTTCGACAATGCAATGCATTGCTCGAGCGGATTTGGCGAGTGAGGTTGTCTTGGTAAACATACCGAAGGACAATATCAAACGTCACATTATCCGCACTAGACCTTATGATCGTGCATGTTCTACGAATAACTGCTTTATTTGTCCGTTTGAAAAGACGGGGATTGCATACAACGAGGGACGGTGTACCAACTTCAGTGTTCAGCCTGTGACGGAATATATGTACAGTGCGTCGCCAAATGATACAGCCACCTCTGATTTTCCCAAAAACTCACAGTATGCGATGTTTCTGAAAAACTGCCAAAGTAAAAAATGTGTCTAATTTGAATTGAAATTCTCACATTATCACCAATATTACCAAATTCCAGCTCGAAAACACAAACACTTTTCTGGTAAATTTTCAATGAAGGGTGCTTTTCCAACGTGGCCGAATGATACGGCCACTAACAAAATTAGTTTATTTAACAACAAACGTACAACAAGGAGAGAAAGTTGCAAAGTCAATAATCAGCTGACCCACCATTCTTTCGAATTACTTTGATAATAGGGTGGTCTAGGCTCGAATAAAAAAATTATCGGTCAGCCCCTGGGCAATTTGGTGCCATGCTTTGATTATCGCTTTTTTCAACTCCTTGACCCCTCCGAGTTGCTTGTTTTGGGCGTAAATCTTCCGCATCATGAAGCCCCATACACTTTCCATCGAATTCAAACCGGAGCTGTTCGACGGTCAGGGCAGAAGTGCCGAGAGAACCCTGCTCCTGCTGACGTAAATTGGAGCATTATCTTGCATAAAAACAATATTTCGGTGCAGATTCTGACGCCAAGAAGGGAGAAGTTCACGGCGCATAACAGTTCGACAAAAGGATGAGCTCATCTCTTTTGATACAAATCATAAACGGGTAAGCCTACTCGATGAAATTGCGGCTCAAACCGTTACTCTCATCCCTTGAAGTTGCGTCCGGAAAACTGAAGTTCCTTTTCCCTCAAATCGTGCCAGTGAAGTCGGTCCCCGTCTTGACCATCACAATTGAACTTTTGTTTATCGGAAAAACCGACTTGAAGAACAAAAATTATGAAGAGAAGGATGGTCAAATGTCAGCACATGAAGAACACCTTATTCCACTCGGTTCGGCTGCACCGTCTGGCGAAAGCGACCCGATTTTCTTGATGTATTTTGTCATGAAAGACGCCTTACGCATTTTCCGCTAGAAAATGAACTTTTACTTTCTGATCTCCCTCTAAACAGTTTTTTGAGATGTTGAGGTTCAAAGACGATCGGATTTCCATACAGGACTTGGTGGAGTTTGACGTTCCCCTCAAAATACTGCGCTTGTCTCTGTCGGGCTGCAGCAAAGAACGTCCGGCACTTTTGCTGGTTTCATAGACTTCAGGATTCTTGACGAAATTATCCATAACTGCGTGATATCGGCCAAAATCTCGCGCGGTTCGGCGATTCGACAGGCCCTGCTCCTTTTTCGAGGAATTTGACCTTATTCGAATTCCGAAAGCAAATTTCTCTTCCTATCGCCTGAAAATGGGTGTGGTGCGATTCACGCGCCAATATAATAAGTTCGTCGAATAAAACACGCTAAAACATCATGCCTACCATCATAATGGAGGAAATAAGAACTTATAGGTAGAATAAGTAAAAAATGACCAACTATACACGTTTACAGAAGGATTGCGTTCTCAAGGATCGAAAATTTTGAAGTTTTTCTTACTTTTAACGTTTGACAAGTAAATTGACGAACTATGGTGTGAATTCCTAATCTCGAAGGNTTCTTTTATCCTTTGAGCCAATCACTGATGCCATCTCTCCAGAAGTGAGGGAGCTGTGACTCAAAGAAGTAATTGACTGCCGTTTTTATATCACATTATCTTACGAATTTTTTTCCACAACAGGATGCCCAAGAAGGCGGAGCACATGGTAGCTGAAAGGGGCAACACTCCGGGAGTACGACTGATGAGTAACCTGGAACCAAGCGGGATCGTCGAACATTTGACGTGGGTTTAAAGCGAATTTTCGACGTGCGTTGCCCCTCTGTAGAGACCTGATTTACGGTTGATCGTCCTTCTCTAGCCCCGTTGGCCAAATAAAGGGGATCAGAGGGGCAAGCGATAGCTCCGTCCATCTAGTCTGCGTTTAGCAACTCATAGTGGATGGATTCCTTCAAACTCCATTAAATTGAAGGATGATGCTTGCGTTACTCCGAAGGCTAGTATCTCCTGCAGTGAAGCGATCCAGCCGATTGTTGACCGTCGATCGGTTAGCAGTGCTAGCATCGAATAGATTGCGATATTTCGAGCCTCTGAACTCGCGTTTTTTCCTAGGCGTGCTTAGTAGAAGGTGATGGTACAAATTGGGTGTTGTCCATTCATTGACCGTAATGCTGCGAAAGCCCACAAGCCTGCCTTTATTTACTCATGTGTTGATTCCCCGGGGAACGTCCTACAAGTTTATCACCCTTGCTACCGTGTTCACACTGTTGATACAAATTTCAAAGCTTCGAATTTTTTGTCGCAGGACTTATTTGCCAACCTAATATTTGGTCCATCTCAACAGAAAGGTACTGAAACAATGCTGCGTGCGCGAAGAGCTCTAATGGGGTCACGCGTGAATCGCGCCCCCCCCCCTGAAAATGAAGAGCATTACATAATCGAAGCAATTTCGTTGCGTTGAACTAAAAAACTACACAAAGACATGGAGTGGCTGTATCATTAGGCGACGTTGGAAAAGCACCCTTTACTGAAAAAGTGACCAAAAAAATGTTTGTGTTTTTGAGCTGGAGCTTCGTGATAATGTGCAACACATTTTTTACTTTGGCACTTGTTCAGAAACATCAAATACTGCGAGTTTTTGGGGAATTTAGGGGTGGCTCTATCATTTGGCGACGCACTGTATATTGGGGAGACGGGAAGGATGTTAGGCATACGTGCCAAAGAACATACAGCAGGTAAAAGGCACGGAAGCCTTTTTACTACACTCGGGAAGCATCGAGTAGAAGTACATCAAGGCAATGATTTTCATATCAAATGCAAAATCCTAGCCTACAAGAATGAGATCGGTGCTAGAATGATTTTGGAAGCGTTCCACATCCACGATAGAAATCCCGAGCTGAACAACCGAAATGGTTGCATTGCCATAACAAGTGAGTTTCTGCCTTTCATTTCTTTTTGTGGGTTTTGAGAACATCGCGCAACTCTTATCCAACGACCGTCAATGGTGTGTCTCATTGGTCCCTGTTTGTTCACGAAATTGAGTGGGACGACAACGTTGGTGGAACCGCAGAAGGTTGGTTTCTCGGTTGGGATCTTTCGGTGTTCAAGTTTCTGGGAGCTGTTGCAACTGGGCTAGCGCGTTTAGGCGCTTGGTCGGGTAAGCCACAGTTCAGGAGCTACGAACTGCTTCCAGGTCCTGAAGACGACGATTTGTCGAAACGTCGACCAGTAAAGCGGTTTCTGCCTTAACAAACCTAACAAATCCGGCAAAACAGTGAAAAACATTATACAATATGCCCAGGTTTCAAGAAGACCGAACGTGGAAGTAACCTAAGTAAGGCGCAGTAAGGACGCGAAGCTGGTTCCAATGTACACTGACGCTCATCTTTCCAAAAAAGACGAATTCAATTGAGCTGTAGGAGCTAATTCATGTGTCTTACGATTAGAATTGGAGCACGTTTGTTTTGCTGATGCAATGCTAATGTGATTGGCTGAAACATGCTAGCAGCTAGCACACGTTGCTTTGCAACTGCTGAAATCCGTCCAACAACTTTTCTGTCTCCATAGCCCCAACAAAACGATGGACGTTCAACCTTGGATTAACTAGTTTGAGAAAGGCCCTATAAGTCAGTTTTTTTGCCGTTCGTCTCGTTTTCTTTGCCACCGACGAGAGTTGCTCTACATCAAGACTTCACTAACAAAGGAGTGCGCTTTACGATTTTAGTTTAACTCATAGGAAGAAAAACAACCCCTAACAACTCTACTTTTATCGTTTTCGAGTGTGACAATTGTTTTTACAAACCAAAGCACATCCAGCTAAATGTATTGCTAAAGAAGAAAGCGGGTTCAATAGCCGAGCAAGGTTTAGGACCCATAGATTTCCTTTAAAACGAGAATACCTTTTCCGTTAGACAACATTGAAGAAGACGAAACTGAAGATCCGGTATTCGTAACAGAATGAGAAACAGGCGATACAAGGCTTGCAAAGCTCCTGCAAGCATACAGAGAAATTCTAGCAATCATGGTGCACCAATTATATAACATCCTTGCGTGGGCAACATCAGCTAGAAACTGGGATTCAAAGAGGATCACGCTGTTAGCCAAGGAAAGATGCTATCGCTTTTAAAACCGACCCAGTTCAACCGAAGCACTGCTTTCAGAACGAGCGAATTCAGGAACTCGCGTGGAAAACTTAAACGTGGACCTAGAGCGTTCAAATTTGGTAGGAGTACAGGCGGCAGGATGGGAGCACTTGTGATGAGTGACAAGATCGGACTCCGTCCACAAGGGGCGGGGTTTGTGGGAAAAGCTTAAACTTGGACCTAGAGCGTTCAAATTTGGTAGGAGTACAGATGGCAGGGTGGAAATACTTATGATGGGTTGCAGGACCGGACTCTGCACACAATAGGGGGGGGGGTTTGAGCGGAAAATCATAACTCCTTCAGGAGGCGGGGCTTGCAGAGAAATGTCAAAAAGGACCTAGAGCGACCAAACTTGGTAGGATTACAGGAGGCAGAATAGGAACACTGATGAAAGGTTGCAAGGCTAAACTCCGTCTCAAAGGGCTGGGCGTGAATAAATACTGTTAGTTCGGACCCAGACCGTTGAAACTTGAAGGCACAAGGAGTTGGCTGGGAACACTGATGGTAGCTAAGTAGTAAAGTGAGCCGTGATGAAGACTCTGAATACTTTTCTTCAATGAGTAATCGTCTTTGTGATATTATGCGATGTTCTATTCGAACACAGCAAAGATGTCTCACAGAAAAAATCGCTCCTAATTCGGAGCCAATACTAAGGGTGTAGAGCTTCCAAAGAAAAAGGAAAGTCCGAAGTGTTATTTACGCATAGCAAATTTCTCAGAGGAAGGAGGAGCGACCGGCGTAGCCGGGCGAACCCATAAGAAGGAGGGAAGCTCGGCGTTAGCCGGGCGGCCCGACAGGTACTTAATAGGATAGGTTTGAATCGGTGGAAACTAGAGAAGACTGGGATGAGGGGGTGCAGAAGAAAAAAGTTCGTTTTTGAATATGGAAAGAGGTCCCGGCTGAGGAGCGTATCAAAGATGAATTGGCCCGTGATACAAGTGAGGAAGGAACTGTTATGGCAAGAGGACGTCAGCATCAGTGATCACTAGCGGTTTAGCTGAAGGAGCTGAGGTACCAGGGACCTAGGATATGTGACTTGTTAAGCTAGGTAGGAATAGGCAGGACGAATATCATGGTTTCCAAATGCAACACTTGAGTCTCATTTCCAGAAAAAGTCAATTTTCAATATTTAGACCACTGTGACATCTCAGGTTTCTGGAAAAATGAGCCACTCCTCTTGACTAGACTTTTTGTTTTTACCGTCTGAAAATACTCCACGTCTCTATTATTACTTGAGGAACGATTAAGCCAGAAGTCGCCCGCAAAATTCAAGTTGAACCTTTTTTGCGCAAGCATCAAAGTAAGATTGTGTCTTTCTAAAAGACCTCGCAATACACAAACTTGAGGGAAAAAGTCGACCTAATGCGAATCGGTAACTGTCGATTGCACAAGAATGCTCGGACCCACACTCACTAAAAAGAAGGCTGTCAACATCTCAGATAATCCACGGAAGAGAAACATTTCGCTCAAATCGAGTCGGATGGCAGAAAAGTATTTAAATCACTGCTGAGTCAAGTCCAATTAAAACTGCTTTCATCGCCAGTGTTAGGATGGGGAAGCGGGACCATGCGCGGTGTCCGTTAGAGGGTAAGCATGGTTGGGACGGACTAGAGGAAAATATTTGGCATACAGACAGGAGCAGAAGACGACAGTGCTTCAAAGGTGTGGCAAGCGGTTCCCCGTTCCCAGCAGTGTCGTAACGGAAGCCGACGTGTTGTCAATATGGAGCAGTGCAGAGAATGGGTGAGTTTCATTGCAGAGGCTTGTTGAGAAATAAACGTCACAAATGTTTCCATTTATATTATACTATGCTGTTCACCTTGTAGCATTGTAAAAGATCGAGCGTATCGCTTATACCACACATTTTGCAGGAGATTTTCCTCGATATTACACTGGATTGTATGCATAGCACATATCCTCACATTCACTTACTAAATTAGAAGTTGTGAATTGATGCAGTTACTTGCACTGCACATCGTATCAATACAGAGATAATGTTATTGATATCTACTTTGTTTTCTTTGAGACTTATCACTACTTTTTCGTGGGATTTTACTGCTCTTGAAAAGTCTATTAGAAGTTCTGAAACCTAAGGATTTACGCTCCTACAGTTTTGATATCTTGTTGCTACCCGTGTAGTTCGTAGTTCGTGCAATCCAGCAGCTACATCCTCATGGCGTAGCCACTACATTCCTTCCTCTATCATGGCGTCCATTTTCCCTTCAAGATCCCCGCCGACAAGTCCATTCCCCTTTTTCCTCCAATATTTCTGGTTGACTTGGTATGATTTGATGTGTTTCGTATTGTAACTGATAGTAACTGATTGTATGCAGCAATATATTGTAAATAATTAAGGTCTGACAAAGGCATTATAAGCCGTAAGCTCACCAATAAATTTGAAGAGCAAAGAGCTTCGAAAAGTACACAAAACGACGAAAAAAACCCTAGCAATAGTGGACGTAGCTCACCTTCTTCAGCCTTAGAAGTAGGAAATTAAATAAGGGATGGCAGCGGCAAAAATAATAACAGAGGAAAAAAGATGGGGAGAAAAACATCGCCTCATCACTCGGCGATCAGCTGATTGTGTGTGGGTCCTAGAACGAATGGTTGCAATCTGTATTGTCTCGACACTCGTCTAACGTGACATCGATCGAAGGGCGTTAAAGTCAATTACGGCAGCAACAGGGCTTCCACTATGCCCTAAGCGACGAGATTGTGGGAGCGAGAGGGTCCCTTCCACCACCCATGGGGGCGCTGAGTATTCCTGAAGGAAGAATTCAGTAACCTTTTTTATCGCAAACCGTGCCTTGAAGTACGTGAAGGATACACTCACGCAGTGCTGTCTTTATAATAAAGCCAATCGAATCACTCATCAAAGGGTGTCAGTTGCTATCTTTAGAGTCCTCCCAAATCATAATTCGTCTGTCCATAGTCTATTTTGCCAACACTGAATAGATCATGATACCATTCAGTGCGATAAAACTGCCATTCTTGTTATTATCTTGATATTATCGAGTCTTCTCAAATGTTCAAAGAATTGCTCAAGGACAGAACTGCTAACGTAAGTTGGTGTGTTTTTTGAAGGCATAGAAAACTAGAAATCATGACATGGCGCACATAATACCTTTGTTCTAGGGTGGTCTGCATGCTGCGCGGCTCAAACTCTTCTTGGCTTGACTTTTTCGAGAACTCATTGAATCGTTTCATGGGCTACAGTGTGTGAATGGTTTACTTTTGCTATGATTGAAGTTTCTAGCTCTAACTCGTCTGACGATGGTCAGAATCCTGGACAGTGATCTGAAGTAACTTCTCTAGTCGCTCGCGGATTTTGCTTTATAGTTAACTTTTGTGAAGTCCTCAAGCTCTTTACGTCTTTATGAAGTCAGTACACTGCTTTGTGCTCGAAAAAAAATGAGAAAGCCCTCAAATAAAGATGGTAGAAAAAAAGATGGTATTAGGGAAGCCACAAACTGTGGGCAATCTTTCTCAAATGAAGTCTTGGAGGAAGACTGTCCTCCAAAGTCTGACCGTTAAACTAAGGTCCAGATACGATACCATTTACCGTAATTATTCATAATCATTCATCATCATTACTCTTCATCACCACCAGTGTTCTTCTTCAATTCCTCTTCCTCCTGTTCATCCTGCTCCTCCTCCAAATTCACTATCCACATAGGCGATTCCTTTCCTGAAAACCCTTCCGTGAATCGCAAGCATGAGACCTCTCACGCTGCATGCATCCACGGAAAAGGAATAATTTCGCTGTGGAAAAGGACATTTAACAAGCCAATACGCTAGTTTTTGACTCAAGGAATATGTGTCGCCAATGAGCTTCAATGTATGCTAACCCCCAAATGTTATTAAAGGCACCGTTCACGATAATTTTGGGTAATCCAGATTATGATGAAAAATGGAAGACAAGATCGAAACAAGTGCGACTGAGGTGAAGAAACTGCGTGCATAGGTGTTTCCAAAGTGAAAAAAGGCTTCGAAAAAACGTTAAAAAGGGGGGTGGACGAGAATGAAACCAGAAAAATGAAGAAGAGTGGGGCGACGAGCAAAACAGTGTTTCTCTGCGCGCGTGTGGGTCCTGGTGCGAAGAACAGACAATGGTAAGCGAAAATTCACTCACTCATAAGCATAAATAAACAAAAAAACCCCTAGTAACAGCAAAAGTAGCTCACCCTTTCCGGCCTCTAGGAGTAGGAAATTAAATAAGGGATCGCGGCAGCAAAAAGAAATACAGAGGAAAGGAGAATGAGAGAAAAACATCGCCTCATCACTCGGCGATTAGCTGATTGTGCGTGGGTCCTAGAACGAATAATAGCAATCTGTATTGTCTCGACCATCGTCTAACGTGACACCGATCGAGGGGCGGGAACGCGCACTACGGCAAGAACGGGGCTGCCACTATGCCCTGGACGTCGAGATCGGGGGAGTGAGAGAGTCACTTGTACAACCCATGGGGGCCGCTGAGTATTAATAAGGTAAGAACTCAATAACTTGTTTATCGTGAACGGTGCCTTTAACAAATTTCATTGAGGAAGCTTTCGCCGGCCAGAGTTAAGAAGCACCTAATGAATGTTGCTCCCTAGGAAACTTGGCTGTATAAGAATTGAGTGGCAGCCCAAAATTCATGTTTCAACAAGATCTACCCAGTTTACCCTGAGTGAACAGACGGTTAAGCAAGTCATTTGCAAATAGCTCCTGCTACTCAAAAGCAGTTGAAGTTATGATCGAAAAAGTAGCTCGAAAGAAAAAGCAATTTAGGGAGGTTGGGATTCCATGAAGTGAAAGGTTGACGCTGTCTCAATTGAGGGGAAAGCAACAACGCAAGTTCACCAGTATAACTCTCTTGTACTACCGGGAAAAACTTCGTTTTGATAATGAGGCGCGTGAATATGATAACGTGGACAAACTTTCAAGTCAAATGACTCTTCCTTAACTAATTATCGAGAAAATCATAAGTATACCCACATGGTAGATCCATTATATCGCCATCCACCACATCTCCGACCAGTCAAGTAGGATTGTCAGAGCAGAACCGTGGTGTCTTGACCTGGAACTGTGTGTGCTCGTGCTGCTCAAAGACCCCCTACCTTGCAAATCTGCCGCAGCTGATCTTCGACGCTCAATCTCGCTCGCTGTCTAACACTGCCCTCTGGCGAAGGATCCGTTTCGGTCTTTTGAGATACACTTGCAGGAGCACGTATTCAAAAATAAGCAGATCCATAAAGCTTTCACGCATATCAAACATCGTCATCCATGAATTTCCACGACAACACAGATTTCCTATTCAAAAATTTGCAGTCATATGCTAATCCTTACCATGCGCACAATGTTTAACAAGGTTGCGTCTGAAACGACTTTGTTTTGGCTGTATCATCCGCATTGTCCAGAAACCGAAATTGCAATCATGCCTGCCATAGCCAACCAAGCCATCTACCATTCCGAGATCGTTCATAGGCACCAAACTCGTCTGGGAAATAAGGACACCTAAATATTATACTTATCGGCTGGCTGCGACAACTCATCGTACAGGCTACACAGGAACGCATCAAAAACATTATAATCCTGCATGGTGGACAAATGCTGCATCCATCCGCAGATTGTTCCAATCAATGTCTAGATACTACATTCTGTTTGGGTCCCATGTAAAAAAGATTTCTTTCTCAGTGAATCGTCTTTTAATGTTGCTCCAATCTCTTCTGTTGGCTTATATGATGTTGAATTCGAAGAATACCACAGGTTCGTGTGCTAAAATGGCCTGGTGACGTGCGGTCGAATGGTTGCTCGAGTAACGCCTTGGCTGACTGCCTATATCTACGTGTAACACTACCCAAAAAGAGTGAGGAGGGCCATGAGGTGAGCTACCTAACTAGCTGCTATTTCTGCAGGCTCTCTTTGAAGACGTTATTGGCGGGGACTCAGAAAACACTAAACAGACACACAGACACACAAACAGACACACAGACACACGCAGACACACACACAAACACAGACATACACACACAGACACACAGACACAAACACCCCCTACAGACACACAATGACATACACACAGACAAAAACACAGACACACTCCCTCACAGACACACACAGTGATTCAGACACATACACACAGACAGACACACACAGCCACACACAGAGACACACAACACACACAGATACACACCGACACACACAGACACACACACACACAGCCACACACAGAGACACACAGACACACAATGACATACAAAC